>JAJPUD010005525.1:110292-132420 GCA_023553655.1 Myrmecobius fasciatus | reverse complement strand
GAAAGAAAGAAAGAAAGAAAGAAAGAAAGAAAGAAAGAAAGAAAGAAAGAAAGAAAGAAAGAAAGAAAGAAAGAAAGAAAGAAAGAAAGAAAGAAAGAAAGAAAGAAAGAAAGAAAGAAAGAAAGAAAGAAAGAAAGAAAGAAAGAAAGAAAGAAAGAAAGAAAGAAAGAAAGAAAGAAAGGATTATCAATCTGGGAGGGGAAGACCCTCAAGTTCCTGGCCAAAACAATTTCTATTTACATTCACTCTGAACCAATTAGGGCCTAAATAATGACCCAAGTCTGGGCTTGGCCTGGGACCTATGGTCTGTCAAACAATAACAGTCAGAATGATTTGGGTTTAAAAGAATGATTCTAATCTGTAAACTCCAAGATATCTAGCAAATTTTTAGCAATCAAAATTTACATTCCTTTGGGCAGAGCACCAGCAAAAGTAAAGATCTAATGCTCTATGTGGACAGAGTGAAAGGAAGGGGGAAAAGGAAAGGAAAAAAGAAAAGAGCTGTGTTGACAGTTGGGTCCCCAGTGGGGCAGCTCCTACTCACAGAGGTTGTTGTTTGTCCTTCATTCTCAAGACACCATGACATCAGGGAAGTGATGCCATGACATGCAAGTGAATTGGATTTAAATGAGGAAGGGCTGTGCAAGGTCATCAGTCTCACTTTCTCCTCCCTGGGTGAAAAATAGACCTTCAATGGAAGAGAATATTTTCAAGCATTTTTGATTGGAAAGGTGGGGGCGGGGGGTTTGAGAAGGGAGGTAAGAGTTGAAATACAAATCAAAAATCCAGAGAAAGGTATGTTTGTATGTTTTATTTGAGGAATTGGAAGGGTACATGATGATGTAGTTTAAACATTTTGAAAGGGAGAGAAGAAGCTGACAGTGACGTAGAAAAGAAGACAGAATTTGGTATTTCTCATAATTGGGATAAATGAGAAAAGCAAACAACTATTTAGGTTATGAAAATCATTGAAAACTCAGAGTTTGGTTTTAAAATTTTAAAACAGGATGAGGGAAGAGTTGTTTTTAAGGAGGATAGTATCAAAGAGGAAAAAATTACAAGGAAAAAAAAAACTTTCTGATCTTAAGAAAGGAATGGGGGAGAGGAAAAGTGAATAAAGAGATGATTAAACTCTAAGGGGATGTCCCAAAATGCCTTCAAGATAACTGGGTAATAACTGAAAAAATAAATTGTGGAATTTTATTGCACCATAAGAAATAATGGAAAAAGATAATTTGAGAGAATCAGACTACAAACTGATGAAAAGTGAAATGACTAGACACTTTATACAAAGACAACAGCATTGTAATGAAAAATAATTTTGGATAAACAATTTTGATCAATGCAATAGCCATGATAAATCATGTAATCTTTGGGGAGAATGGTGATGGATATAACACATGGCAAGAAACAAAATTTTGGATGTGGCCATTGTGTGGATTTATTTTGTCCCACTTCATTTATTTGTAATAAGTTTTTTTTTCCTATTTCTTATTCTCTAATTGAGAAGGGAAGGAAAAAAGGAAAAAGAGGTCTTAAAAAAATAGAGGGAAAGGTAGTGACACATTTTTAAAATGCATAGAAGAGAATAGAAAAGTTCTGAAGTAAAAAAGCAGATGAGTTTTTAAAGCACAGAATTAGATACTTTAAAAATAAAGCTATATGTAACGGAGATTAATTTTTTCATATAAAATTCTCCATATGCTGCAGAGTATATGAAAATAGTCTTTTTAAAAAACATTTTAAAAATTAAAATGCTATAGAAATTGCCTTAGGGAAACAACACAAATTAATTTCTTATGGTCATTTTCCCTTCCCTTCCCCCAGAATCATTTCTCACCCCTTTCCATTCCACCTAATTTCTTTTTTCCTTTGCAGAAAACACCTTAATCGATAATCATGTATCAAATATCTCTGTGGCAAGCATAAAAGAAAAAAAAGAGTCCTTGAGTTCATGAGCTCACATTTGATCAGGGGAGACATGTGCATGTGTTATACAAAAATGTACAAAATACATAAACGGTAATAAGGTTAGGATGGGGGCAGCACCAGCAGCTGAAGAGGGGAATGCAATTGGGGAAAGTCTCTTGTAGAGTTTAAAACTAATCTTTAGAAGAAAACAGGGTTTAAGAGATTAAAGTGAAAATGTAAGCATTTACAATAGCCAATATAAAGGCAAAATAATGAAATAGAGTGATTCATGTGAGAAACAGCAAAAAACACCTGTCTGACAGTACTAGTAGATGTGTGAAGGGGAGCAATATAAAATATGCCTAAATACTTCATACCTAAGTTACAATTCTAGTTATTTCCCCTTTCATGAGATTTCATCTAAGTGACTAACATGACAATGAGACCCTATCCTAAAAATATGTACTTGGCTCTTCAGTATAGATTTTCTAATTTCATCTACCTATATATATTATTTATATTGAAAATACTTTGAATATAATATTTTTGATATTTGTGTAAAAGCACAATTTAATTTAAATCTTGAATTTTTTTTAAAAGATGACATTATGGTTCTTCTAACCACCCAAAGAACTTTCTTTCCTTTATTTATTCTTAATGCAAAGATTATTAAGATTACATGGCATAAATGAAATAATCAGCTTTTAAATATCTTGTTTTTCTAAAATAACAAAATGAAAAGATTTATTTGTTCTAATCTTTAAAACTAAATGTTACACATAACATACTTGCTGTGAAACATATGAATTTACAGATTAAACAATTTAACTTTGTTTTAATGTTTCATAATTTCACTAAAAATGCATTCTAAGCAAAATCATGAAAGATAAGAAAAAGTTGTCAACTAACACTTCATATCATTTTGAAACTTCCATTTCAAATCTGAAACAAGTAATAATCCTGAATGAATACTGATTTGGGAATTTTTTTTTTAAGAAACTTGACAGAAAATAATATTTTAAGGTATCAGTTACGATAAGTTTTACAATTTCTTATTATTAAAACTAAAAACTAAGAAAAATGTAATCCTTTTAAAAGATATATTGTGTACAAAAAAAATCAAAAGGAAAACATGGGTTGTAATTATAATGCTAAACATGTGCTATTACTTTTTAAAAGTAAATCAGCCATAATGTTCCTGTAATAAGTACACAACTTTATATATTGCACTCAACATTATGAGGAAGGTTATAATCCCTATAACAGATGAGAAAAATGAGATTGAGAGTTAAAATGATTTGGATAAAATTACTTAGAGTACAGAATTCAATTCTGACACCAAATCTGATAACTCATTATACCACATTGCCTCTCAATAGTGATAACAGGTTTCAATAAGCATCTTCCATGTCCCTCACATCAAGTCAACAAGCATTTTATTAAGCACCAACTATGTGCCATGCACTTTATAAAGTGCTATGGGTACAAAGAAATAAAGAAGAAAAATCCCTATTCTCAAAGAATTCATCACAGTCTGATGGGGGAAAACAACACAAATGACTATGTACAAAAATAACAATGTACAAACAAGCTATCTCCCACACACATGATAAAATGGAATCAAAGGAAGGAATTAAAAAAATAAGGGAAATTGGGAAAGGTTTCTTGCTGAAAGTCTATTTTAACTAGGGCCTACAGAAAGGGAAAAAATGAGAAGTGAGAAGATTCAAGGTATGGAGACCAGTCAACAAAAATGTAGTCAAAACAAGGAAGAGTAAAAACACCAATGTCATTGATCACAAAGTATTTTGAGAAGAATAGTGTAAGATTGGAAAGAATAAGGGAAGAAAATTATGAAAGTTTTAAAACATCAAATATAAAGATAAGAAGCCACTAGAGTTTACTGAATGGGTGAGGGAGGAGGGAAAAGAGAGATATTTGGTCAGATATACATTTTAGGAAGTTCAATTTGATAACTGATGTGGAAGATCAATTGGGATGGTGATGATATGAGTAGAGATGATATTAACAGCATTCTGCTGGAGAATCTAATACAGAACTGGGACAGTTGCATGTTGAGATGGGCAAGGAGAAGGACCATCTCTCCTTGAGAAAAGGGAGGGGAAAATAGGGGGAGAAGCCATCAGAGTACCCTGAGATGAGAAAAAGAGGAAAAAAGTGAAATACGCAGGTTCTCTGAGAGGCTGAGGAAAGGGGAGAACATGAAGTTTAAGAGGGATGGAAAAAAAAATTGGAAAAACGGCTGTGGTGAATGGGAGGGTGAATCAATTAGGGAAATACAGAAGGATTGTTTGCTACAGTGAAGGCCCCAGTTAAGAAAATACAATATAAGTTTGTAGTAGGCTGTGTTAGCAAGGTTTCATGATTTTATTCAGCTTTATTCAAGAGCACATGAGTAGGAACAAAAGCAATGGGTGGATGGAGAGAGCAATGCCAGGATGAAGCTTGGCAAAGCAAGATCAATAGGAAACACAGCAAAAGAGCAGAGAGAAAGCAATGTAATGTTGAACTTGTTCACCAGCAGGTCAACAAGGGAAAGGAGAGTATGTAATTAGTGCAGAAGTAACAGCCTAGGAAAGAACTGAAGGGTAAATGCAATGAAGAAAAAATTAAAAGGTAAATGGATTAAAGACCACAGTGAAGAAAAAGAACAGGGTCTGCAAGTTGCAGTAAAAAACTAAAATAATACTGTATGAAATTAACCTCTTCATATCTTAGCATTGGGATTATTTCATTACAAACTGGGCCCACAGTTACAAATTTGCAAATTCTAAAACTAAACTTTACTATAGAGTATTTTATACTTCACTCTGAAGTAATGAACAGAGGCCATTTGTACTCACAAATGGAAGATTGGGATTCTAGTCACAGAAAACTACAAACACTTCATACCTCAGCATTAAAAAAAAATTCTATTAATTCATTAGGCAACTTTGAAACTATACATATATATAAATATGTATACATATATGTATGTATAATATGTATACAAACATATATCTATATATACATATATATATATATAGAAACACAGGTTTTTCCACAAAAAAATAACCTCAAGATCCTTCAACATTTTGATTTAATATTTACTTTATAATTTTCAAAACTAGCACAACTGTCACCACAAATCTATGTGAAATAGAAAACAAAGCATACTACTAAAGTAGCAATAATAAAAGAAATTTCTTTATCAAAAATCATTCTCTGAAGTTCTTAATTCCTTGAGGAAGTCCATGCTTATAACATGCATAAATCATCAACCAAAAAAAAAAAAATTCATATCCCAGCATTCTATTTTTCTGCTTTTTTTTTAGTGAAACTAATATGGAAGTATTTTTTACAAAAATAAATTAGAGATGATTATTATTCATATTAACAAAGTGATACTTAAAATGGCAGGCTCACCAAATGGTTTTTGTTTTGATTTTTTTTGCTGAGACAACTGGGGATAAGTGAATTACCCAAGGTCACATAACTAGGAAGTGTTAAGTATCTGAGGACAAATTTAAACTCAGGTCCTCCTGATTTCAGGGCTGGTGCTCTATCCACTGTGGCATCTAGCTGACCCCACATGGTTTTAAAATAAGACTCAGGTGACACAATTTTCAGACTACACATGAACTACCAGATGAACAAGCTGGAAGATTTTTTTCCTCTCTGATACCTAGGATTTCTCAAACTTCTCCAAAATAGAAATTATGCACCAAAGATAGCTCTTTCCATGGTCCAGTATACCCAGAATCCAAAAGAAGAAACTCTATTACCAGAATTATACCCAAAGGAAGCTATCAATAAGAAAACCACCATATACTCAAAAATATGTACAGCAACACTTTTTTGTGATAGCTAAGCATTGAAAGCAAGATAGACACCCGTCAAAATAATGGAATATTATTGTAATGAAAAATGATATGTGTGATAAATACAGAGAAACAGAAAAATATATATGAACAGATTCAGAGTATAGATGCAGAAGTAAACAGACAAGAAAGCAATCTACATAGTAACTACAACAATGTAAATGGAAAGACCTACACTCAAAAAAAAATAACAAAATTATAAAGTAAGACTCAAATGAAGAGATTACAAATCACCCTTAAGTTACTCTTTCATGGAGATGGGAGGTACACAAGTGTTATAGATTGTACATGTTCTAATTAACCAATTGGGCTGATTTTTTTTATTCTATCTAAAAAATATTGTTTCTTATATGGAATGATTCTCTAGGAAGAGGAGGTAAAAAGATACTTGGTATAATTATGCTGATGTAGGAAAAAAATCAATTAAAAATGTATTTTTAAAAATAAACTGGCAAGTCATGAAAATGTTATATACTTACACTGGAAAATCTTCTTATCATTATTCTAGAAATTATTAGTATTGTTGCAAATACCAAAACAATAATTTCTACAATGCCAATCATTTTTATATAAGGGTAAGAAAGCAAACTGTAAGTATGCAGAAAAGCAACACTATGAATTTCTCAGTTCTTCAGTTGCTAACCTCATCTTAAGACACATTGTCTCAGTCATCAGCTGAGACAGGATTTCTGAAAAATGTTAACTCAATATTTTGAATGGGAAAATCCCATTTTCTGAGATTCACTTGTATATATCATAAAGAGCAATTTATAAGAATAAATTAGTTCTGTCTTTACCATTTACTCTACTAAGACTGATCTTAATCAGCTTGTAAACAGGAATCTTTTAATGATCCCAAGATTTTCCCTGTAACAAAGGCTCACTAATGTTCTTCTAGTGACTGCATATGGTGCAAAGTATGGAATACCAATATCTCCAAAGATTAAAGTTAAAGGTTACCCCAAAGAATTATGCATACCTATGCATACCCCCACAATATGCACAGACAATTTGATACTGTCAAGAACTATTGCTCCACGAGTGGCGTGGCTTAGATTCATGATCTATACCTATTAAGGAAATTACTATATTCAGAGTAGGATGATCAAGATGGTGACAGGAAAGACAGTAAAGACAGCAAAGACCATCTGAAAATATTGGTTTTGAGCAGGAGTTTTTAAACTTGTTGATCTCGGGACAGCTTTACACTCTTAAAAATTATTATTATTATTATATCAAGAGCTTATGTTACTATTTGTATTTAATACATCAGAAATTTAAACATTTTACTATTATCATGCTAAGTTTTGACTTTGTGGACCATTGCAAAAGGGCCTCATGAACCACCAGTTGCTCTTAGACCATATTTCTCAATATTTGGTTTAAGGAGGAAAAAAAAAATTTACCAAAAATAACTCTGTTCAAGTGTCAAAAGAAACATATGAGCTCTAGGAATATAAATGCAGAACCCAGGCAAAACTCCCTCAAGGAGTTTGCATTCTAATAAGAGTAGCAGAAGGAAGTCAATAAATATAAGGAAGTGAAGAATCACAGGAATGGTGAAAGAATGCACAGGGTACAGACACTTTTCACACAAATTAAGCTAGATTTAAACAACTGAAAGAATATCAAGTGTTCATGGATAGGCAGAGCTAATATAATAAAAATATAAATTCTACCTAAATTAATATATTTATTCAGTGCCAAATAAATCAAACTGCCAAGAAATTACTTTACAGAGCAAGAAAAAATAATAACAAAATTCATCTGGAAAAACAAAAGGTCAAAAATTTCAAGGAAATTGATGAAAAAAAAAATGCTAAGAAAGGTGACCTACATGTACCAAGCCTAAAACTATATTATAAAGAAGTGGTCATCAAAACCACTTGGTAGAGTAGTAGATCAATGAAATAATTCGATTACAAGACACATTAGAAAATGACTATAGTAATCTAGCATTTGATAAACTGAAAGACTTCATTCAACCTTTGTGATAAGAACTCACTAGTTGACAAAAATTGCTAGGAAAACTAGAAAATAGTGTGGCAGAAATTAAGCACTGACCAACATCTAACAGACTATACCAAAATAAGATCAAAATGAGTTCACAATTTAGACATAAAGGATGATAGAATAGGCAAATTAGGAGAACAAGAGGTAGTCTACCTCTCAGATCTATGGAGAAAAGAGGAATTTATGGCCAAAGAAGAACTAAAAAACATGAAATGCAAAGTGGATAATTTTGATTACATTAAATTAAAACGGTTTTGCACAAACAAAACCAATGCAGCCAAGTTTAGAAAGTAAGCAGAAAACTGGGGGGGGGGGGGAGGTTAAAGGAGAGGGAATTTTACTGACAATATTTCTGATAAAGGTCTCATTTCTAAAATATGTAGAGAATTGATTCAAATTTATAAGAGTACAAGTCATTTCCCAATTGATAATGGTCAAAGGATATGAACAGATAATTTGCAGATGAGCAAATTAAAGTCATTTTTAATCATATGAAAAATTGCTCTAAATCATTATTGATTAGAGAAATGCAAATTAAGACAACTCTGAGGTACCACTTCACATCTCTCAGATTGGCTAGGAAGACAGAAAAAGATAATGATGAATGTTGGAGAGGATGTGGGAAAACTGGAACACTAATGCATTGTTAGTGGAGTTATGAAATGACCTAATTATTCCGGAGAGCAATTCAGAACTATAACCAAGGGTTACCAAACTTTGCATGCCCTGTGATCCAGCAGTGTCTCTACTGGATCTGTATTCCAAAGAGATCATAAAAGAGGGAAAAGAATTCAAATGTGCAAAAATGTTTGTAGCAGCCCTTTTTGTAGTGACAAAGAACTGGAAACTGAATGCCATGAACCTCAGTTGACAAGTGGATGTATAAGTTATGGTATATGAATGTAATGAAATATTGCTGTTCTTTAAGCAGGCTGATTTCAGAAAAGCTTCAAAAGACTTATATGAACTGATGCTGAGTGAAGTAAGCAGAACCAAGAGAACACTGTATATGATGGACTTGCACTTTTAAAAATGAGGAGATTCAAGGCAATTCCAACAGACTTGCCCATCCACATCCAGAGATCACAGTATTTTTACCTCTGTTGTTAATGCTGTTATTTGCTTGTTTTCCCCCCTCTTTCTCGTGTTTTTTCCCATTTTGATCGAGGGTATTTTGGGGGGTGGGGTGTTTTGGGTTTTTTTTTTCCCACAGAATGATGAAAATGGAAATATGTTTAGAAGAATTGCACATGTTTAACCTATATTGGATTGCTTGCTATCTTGTGGAGGGGAAAAGATGGAGAAAAATTTGAAATACAAGGTTTTGCAAAGGTAAATGTTGAAAATTATCTTTGCATGTATTTGGAAAAATAAAATACTATTAAAAGAAAAAAGTTTTTTACAAAAAGAAAAGAAAAATAATCCACAGGGCATTTAACCAACTTCTTCCAGAAGGAGCAGTACTAATTGGTTTGATTACTGTTAACAGAGCTAGATATAAAAGGCAGGGAGAAGGAAGTACATGTAATTTGGTAAGAAAGCAAGATGTCCTAGGTATACATGGTTTGGTCATGTCCAAGCATGACAGAAATAGAATCCACAGGTAGACAAGTTACAGAAAAGCGAATTTAAGATTCCAAACAATGAAAGCTGCCCCAAAATAGAATAAACAAAGTCAGAGACAGTCTATCACCTATAAATGGTCTTCAAAGAGAAATCGTAATATGATACAGTGGTAAATGTTCTAGATTTAGTCAGAGGATCTGAGGTTCAAATTCTGGCTCTGGTTCTTCAAATTGTGTAAACTTAGACAAGTTATTCAATCTTTCAGCCTCCATTTCTTCTGGGGTAAAACAAGGTTAAATTAGATAGTCCCTAAGGTCCCTTCTGCCTTCAAATTTCTAATTCCATGACTTTTTGTTAAAGGTATTATAAAGCAGATTCCTGTTTAGATATAGTTTACACAAGTTAACATCTGAGATCTCTTTTCCAAATCTCAGATTTTGAGGGTAGCATATTCTATTTCTGAATAACTTTAACTGCATTAAGTTCTTTTTTATATACTGTCCCTAAATCTTTGAGAGAAAACAAGGCAAGATTTCTGGAAATGTTGACAAGTGAGCTAATTCTAAAAGGATGAGAAATATTTAAATAGGTTAAGAATGGAGAAGGCCAATTAAACACTCACTGGCATAAAACATTCCAGAAGAAAACACATATAAGCAAGAAAAGTACAAAAATAGAGTGATAATTTGTAGCCCAGTGGAGATGGACTAAACTACACAAAAGCCATTAATAGGAGGTAAGATTGAAAGGCATGCAGACAGAACAGAGAGGGGCCCCAAATGCCAAGGAATCTAAATTCAATAGTCAATGGGGAACCACTAGTGGATGTTTTTTTAGTCAGAGTGACAGAATCAGAAAGGTATATTATAAAAATTATATGGGTAATGGTGTACTTAAAAAATAGTTTGGAGAAGAGAGTTATTGGAGATAGAAGTTATTTCAATAGTCTAAGGTGATGGAGGCTTTAAACTAGGGCAGTTGCTGGGAGCATGAAAATGAAGGGAAAGTTTTAAGAGAGGCTCCAAAAGTAGAATTCATATCATGGCAACTGAGCAGCAAGGCAAAAGGAAACATCAAAAATGACTGAGATTTGAAAACCTAGGTAAGCAGAAAAAAGCTAATACCATTAAATACGGAAATAGATTAGTTGGATTAACTCTAGGAAAGGATGGCTAGGTTTTGCTTTGTTTCAAGTGGGGGCAACAAATTTATTTCTGTGCATAATATACAGATATTACAAAAGAAGCATAATTTTATGTTTATCATTGTGTAAATGGTCATTAGGTGTCTTATAACTGTCTTATAGCATTAACTTTTAATAATAATTATAACTGATTAGATAGATAATATAAATATCAACTTGAACTCTAGAATGATTTAATTTTTCTTTTTTTTTTTTTTCCCCTGAAGCAACTGGGGTTAAGTGACTTGCCCAGGGTCACACAGGAAGTGTTAAGTGTCCAAGACCAGATTTGAACTCAGGTCCTCCTGACTTCAGGGCTGGTGCTCATGATTTAATTTTTCAAAAGCATTCACTTTTACAGATTTTCCAACATTTATCTTGGTAGCTTACAATTGTAAATATCCTAAATAAAATATGTCTGTTTTTAAAAGTACTAATTACAGCAAAAACAGTTATTTTACTTTTTAATATTAGTATAGTTTTAATTTAACTACTCCTTTACTATCCATGGGGAAATATTAAACATAATTTTCTAAGGAAGGTATTAATGAGGTTCAAAAAAATCCTATAAATATCACAGTATATAGGAATCAAATGAAGTTTAAACAGTTGAAGATATTTATAAGTTATAACATGTACTTAAAAAGAGATCATGTGCCGGAATTATTCCTGTCACATATGCTTTAGTTTTCTACCACTGAATCTCTTCACACAAATCTAATTTCCTGCTCTATTTTCTCAAAAGATAACCCCCCCAGTCAATGTGCAATAGTACTAATGATTTTTTCTTCATTTATTATAAAGTGACTAGAGTATAAACAATCTCTTTAAAATACAATTACTGAGGATGAAGTTTAAATTAGTAATAGTGTCATGGTAAGTATATCAGGTAAGACATGTCTCAAGCATATCTGGAGTATGGTTCTTGAACCAATTGGTACAATGAAAATTAGAAATCATCAACAGAAGTATTTCTGAACTGAGATCAGAGTGTCTCTATAATGAATTATACCAAGAAGAATGGTTATATATTTAGCTTTCTCAGTCTATATCAGATAGCTATAGAAAGAATTCTACAGGATCAACAATAGAAGATAGGATTTTCTATCTAGATCTGTCTACCTCACAAATATAATTTCATATTAATGTGAGAAATCCCTCGACAATTATTTCAAACACCGTGTTGTATTCTATAGTTCCCTAAATTTACAAGTAAATGACGCAGTGGATTGAATTCTGGCCTTGGAGTAAGAAAACCTGAGTAAGAATCCTGCTGGACTAGTCAGTCACCCAAACTCTCAGGCTCAGTTTCTTCTTCATCTATAAAACAGGAAGAAGAATATCATTGCCCTCACAGGGTTGGTGTGAAAAAAAAAAAAATCAAATATATTTGTAAAAAGTTTTGCAAACCTTTAAACACAACATAAATGTTAAACATTTGCCTATATGTACCTGTTTATAGATATACACACACACAGTTATCAGGAAGCTCTATGAATAATACTTGAATGAAAAAATTACATCCCCTAAATAGCTTATGTCAATAGAAATGTGTTCAGTCTTATATGAAAATAGTATAATAGGACTTTCCCCCTGGGCAAAATAGTATGTGTGAGTTAAGAATTAAAGGTTGTAACAATACTTAATACCTATTACTATAAAGCATGTTTTTTAAATTAATATCTAGGCTCTCGAAAAGACATACTGAACAATCTTAACAAAATGCTTAAATGGACTAAATTTTCCTTCCCAAACACAGCACTTTCCTCTTTCTCAAGCTGCCAATTAAGAGAGAATAGAGAAACCAAAATCAACTGTTACCTTGCTAGTTTTTACCAAACCTTCTTAGTTCTTCCCAAAAGAAATTCTTTTCTTACTTACTAGCAGCCAATAATGATTTAGGAAAGACTGGTAACAGAAACAAAATTGAAAATCTGAGGGTTTTGGCTTTCTTTTTACTATCTTTTTGAACAGGGACATTATTGGAAAATGAGAAGTGATTCAATCTGTAGAGCATCTAATGAATAAATGAATCACATTTTAAAATTAGACTTTTTACATTACTCATTTTTAAGTTTATAAGTTGCTTGGAAGGGCTAAGATTTTTGCCTGACATTCACTTCTTTTTATTGACTTTCCATATCTGATCCTAAACTAAATAAAAAGCAATTTAGAGACACTACCTTTAAACACTCATTTCCAAAACAGGTCTAACTTAGGAGTTTAAATTACAATTCTTGGGGTTTTTTTTGTTTTGTTTTGTTTTAATAGAAGGTCCTCAAATCAGAAAGCACTTTCTATTAATGGATATTTAGAAATTACATGTAAGATAATTTCTTTTTCATAGATTATGCTAAAATATGTGACTTTTATGTTATAAAATGTACATATAATACTTACATAAGTGATAATTATAAATTTGATCACTGCATATTATCTCCATATATGTAATCAAACCTTGATAATTATCATCCATAATATTTCAGAAGACTGCTGAGAGTGGTGAGGAATAGAGTAATATAAACAGTTGCAAATTAAGCACTAACAAGTTATCACCGTTTTCAGTAAAATCAAATTGTGACTCAATTCAAACCCAATATGAAATAATTCTATATTTATGGGAGAACAGTAACTTAGAAATGGCAATCTTTCTAACAGCCCATGATTCAAAGATTCTCTACCATTAGCATTCAGTCTGTCCAAACTGACAGGAATTGTCCTGCCCTGGTGATCTTAACTTATGATTCAAATCCTCAGCAATAATAAGCTTAATGCTTCTTCAGTCTTCAGACTTAAAATAATCATAAATTTAAACTAAATGAAGGTAGCATCGTTTCCTCCTTTTAATGCCACTTTCCCCAAAAAAAACACAAAGTTAGTTTCAAGTCTCCAAATGTTTTAATATGGGTTTCAACACGTGTGTTCTCCAGTAGGCTCACAAAGAAAAAGTATACAAGTATGCACTTCCTTTGTGTGCATCAATGACATAGAACAATTCTACTTTCAGGTGGCTTAACAGTATGTGCATTTTTCTAGTTATATGAGTTCAAATCACACACACACACACACACACACACACACACACACACACACACATCCACACATCCCTACTTTCTTTCCCTGTGATTTTTTTAAAAATTTCAACTAGGAGAAAAATGTTTATTCAAATTAAAATTTAATGTCATATACTCATGAAATTTTGTACTTAACAAATCACAACAACTAGTGATATTATCAATACCTTTTAAAAAAATCTGGTTTTGAACTTTAAAAATTTTTTTTATATAACTCGGTTTTAGGTTGTTTTAGTCATCTCATAGTCAAGGGTCAAGTTATCATTTAATAAATTTTATATACATATATAATTAATTATGAATAACATTTTCTCTCATTCTCCTTTTCTTCTATTTTTTCTGATCTTAAGTTATCACATAATTTTGGAATACATAAGGTCTGAAACGCTTCAAATTTGGGGGAACCTTTTTCTTTAATGTTTAAAATAAAACTTGGAAATTAAACTGAATTTCAGGCTTCACCATAAGAGATTATAAAGCTTAGAGTAACAAATTATTTTGTTCAGAGTGAGCATTTAATATTTGTTGAACTGAATTAATAATTCTTACATAAGTTCCTGCCTATCTTAGAACCCGCTTTCCATTTTAAAAATAAAATAGCCAAGTTTTATTTGTGGGGCAAAACAAAATTTGATTACTTATTATGACTGGATTCTAATTTTGAAAATCTTAATTATACTCTAACTTAATTTTAGAAATAAATCTTAAAGAAAAAAACTAAGAAAATTTCAGATGTAAAATTAAGAATTATTGGACCTCCTAAAAATGGTAATTAAAAATTGCAACATTGTATTTCAAGAAATCATAATTGAACAGTGCCCACATCTATCAGAGAAACAAGAATAAAAAGATCCACTGATTACTTCCTGAAATGCAGATACGCCACAAATTTACCTTTTCAGTCCTCTCTCTCTGGATATCTAATTATACAGCTCAACTCCCTGTCAAATATTTCAAACTAGATGTTCCATAGACACCTTAAACTCAACAGGTCCAAAACTGAAGCCAGTATCTTTATCCCTTCCTTCTTCCTCAACTCCTTATAATTTAAGCCATCAAGGCTTAAAAATCTTGGCATCTTACTCAAATCCTGAGGGCACTCTTTCTTACCCCCCATAAACAATTTGGTGCCAAGAACTGTCAATTTTACCTTCCCATCATCTGTTTCATATGCCCCTTCTCTCAAATCTCTGTTCTAAGATACCTAATATATCATTCTCCCTATCTAAAACCTTCCAGTACTCCCTATTGCTGCCTTCAATAAAAAATTGTCTATCAAAGCCCTCCTTAACCTGATCCTTTCCCAGCTATGCAGTCTCTTTATATTTTATTATCCCTCCATATACTCTATGATTCTGGCTTCCTGTTGTTCTTCAAACAGTACACTCATCATGCAAATGAGCATTTTCACTGGCTCTCCCTCATGCCTGGAATGCTCTCCCTTCCCCATTTTAAAATAACATTAACAACTCTGAAATTTACTCATCCAGCTACTGATATTGTGCGAAGATTCTGATGGGGAAGAAAAAACAAGTATTACTTCTGAACCTTAGAAATATTTCTTTTATAGGAAAACAGTGGATCCAAGGAGTTGACTGGTTCTGAGTAGGCAAGGATAACAGAGGTTAAAACTCTAAAGAGGAAAAAGAGGATTTGCTATTATTCATAATTGGGGTAATTGAGAGAGTTAGACTAGTAGTAATAATGCCCCTCAAAACATAAATGAGTGTTGAATTTTTTTATGAATGGTTAAGTTGCAAAAAAAAAAAAAAAAAAGAAGACAGAGTTGAAAATAATATCTTATAGTCCCTAGGATTTCAATTCAATAAGTAGTTTTATTGTAATCAAATATGTTACTATAAAAAAATTCAATGAGAGATTCTTCTTTCTATAACTCATCTATGCCACATGGCAAAACAAACTCTGAAACTCACCAAACTTCTGGTGTGCTGTCATAGGAGTTAGGAATTACAAAGGAAATTTTATCTTGTCATGGCTACCAAAGGATGCAAAAAATGAGGGACATGTTCATCGGATTTTTTTCAGCTACAAAGTAAAAATTAACAGAAAAGAAAAAAATGTATTGCTAGCCTTAATGTCATTCCCATATTATCCACATTTAAAAAAAACTGAATCTGGTTTATATATTGAAAAGCATAGTTCAGTTTACATTAAGAATAAAATTTATTGTTGTTGTTCAGTCCTTTACAATTCTATACAAATATCTATGGCCTAACTTGGGGTTTTCTTGGCAAAGATACTAGAGTGACTTGCCCAGGGTTACATAGCTAGAAAGTGTCTGAACAAAATCTGAACTTAGGAAAACAAGTGTTCCTGAATCCAAAACCTGCATTCTATCTACTATACCATAATAAGTAAAATATCCCATTAAAATTAAATATTTTGAATGTATTTTGTTCTCTAATTGCAAATTGTCACATGATGCAAGGAGGAAGTTTTCAAAGAAACCCAAACTACCAAATGCTCTATATCACTAATTAGACAAATACAAATTAAAAAAAAAAAAACTCTTAAGTACCACTTCACACCAAACAGAAAAGTTGACCCCCCCTCCCAAAAAAAAAAAGCAAAATGACAAATATTACAGAGTCTGTGGGAAAACAGGTACTTTACTGTACTATTAGCGGAACTCAAAACTGGCCTGACCATTCAAGAAAGCAAACTTGAATTATGTCAGTCATAACTGTTAAATTGTATGGATTCTTTTTATTCTTTTGGGGCAACAGAGATTGTGATTTGTACAGTGGCACACAGCTAATAAGCTGTCTGAGGATGGGTTTGAACTCAAGTCTTCCTGACCATAGAGTAAATGCTCCACCCACTTCACCATGGAGCTGTCCCTCCTACACTTTGATTTAGAGGTATCACTACTAGGTTCATATGTCAAAGAGATCTTTAAAAAAAAAAAAAAAAAAAAATTTAAGGAAAGGACTCACATGTCCAAAAATATTTATAGTAGTTCTTTCTGCAATGGCAAAGAAATGGAAATGGAAAAGTTGCCCATCATCCACATTCTGGAGTTCTGATTTTTCTTTTTTAATGTTGTGATAGAGCCTTAAAATTCTACATTAACATTTTAAAATTTCTTTCAAGAATTCTATAGCAATCTTTTAAGTAATTAATGATGCTCTCTGAAATTACCAAATTGGGGTTGGAAATCACTGCTTTAACAGATTTGGGGTCAATATTTTTTTACAGAACATATCTAACTTGAGACATATGATTTGAAAATATAGTAAATTTAAACTGAATGTGCTATTTATTATTTTTTTAAAGTAACTAGCACTCTTCTATCTTGCATTTGTTTTTTCAAACAAATCTAAACTTTTTACCCATATTCCCTTACAAAATGTACCTTATGAAAATCCAGTAATTTAAACAAAATCTAGAGCTACAGATTAACAATAGTTGGTGATGAGGATTTTAGTCACACTCACCCCACCCTCTCCCTCTTTGAATTTTTAGTTCTTATTCCTGCAGAAGCCTCCAGATCATTTAGTCATGTATGTAGAAACAATACTATGGCAGTAGTATAATAAATGTTGTTCTAAGACAGTTTACTCTATTTTAAATAACCATTAAAGTAATAGTTTTTCCCTTGAGAATTTGCAATATAACATACATCATGTTTACTGGAAAGTCCCCTCATTCAACTGCCCAGTAGGCATTAAGCCTAGTTTTCAATTCACCTACTGACCCAAAGAGAAACATAGTGAATTCACTTCTGTGAACCAGTAACTTAAAACTCCTTGGGAGGGGTGGGGAAGGAGAGAAGGGAAAAGAAGAGTTTAGGAGAGAGACTTTTGACTCAAATTCACTCTTGGTCACTTTTTCAGGGTCTGGTTCCCTAACAGTGCAGCAAGAATACATATTCTCCTAATAACTATAACCAAAAATTTTAAGTCCCCAGACTTAATCAATGTTGCATCTTTGTCTCTACTTTTAGCTGATGTAGACTTCTACCAAAACAAGAATGAAAACACTATTGTTGGTGCTAAACCTCCCCTAAGAACTGAAGAAACCTATTCTAAATTGCCAGTTAATCAACCAGTCAAGTGGCATTTATTCAGTACTTGCTATATATTATGGACAGCCTCAGCCTTGGGGGGAAAAGAGGAAATATAATGTCCCTGTCCTTAAGGAGCTCAATTTCTAATGATAAAGGATTTAATTTCTCTACATTTACATTATTACCAACATCTAGCAGCTCTACACGTTTGTTTAAAAAGTCCATTTATAAGCAGTAGTCTTTCTACATGAGTTTCCATAAAAAAAGATGTTTAATAACTGGAGGGGTGGGGGAAGGGAGGAGGAAATTACTTCAGAAAAAATGCAAAAAATTCTGAAAATAATTCCTTCCCACCATCCCTAATTAAGCTAAAATTACAATCCACTTATACCTCATAATTTTCCCCAACAAATATGTAAAAACCTCATATGTGCAAACATATTTACTTTAAAAAAAATTCCCATTCATCTAAAACATGTCCTATAATCTAATATTTGATTACTTAAGTAACCATAACTTAACCGCCAACCAGCTTCCCTTCAACAAATTATTTTAAAAAGTCAACGTTTAAGGAAGCAATACCAATACACTGCTAACATTGTCCCCAACTCCTCATTCTTTCTTATTAGCATGAAGTACTAGGAAAAAATGTAAAACTCTTTTTCTCCCCTTATTAACCAGTCCCAACCCAAATAAATTACTGTTACAAGGAACCTCCTTTAAATTTTTAAACATCAACATGTGTTAAGTTTCAGTTCCCACAGGACTGATGGTAGGAAGGACAGATACACAGACATATATAAGTACACACACAACCCTGCATTTTCTTTCAAATATTCAAATACTGAAAAACATTCATTTCTATGCTAAATTGTTCATTTTTAAGTTTCTTTTTCTTTAAGCAAGGTAGTTATTAGTTGCACATCATCGGGAAAATCCCTTAAAAACTAAACTGGTAAAGAAATATTCGTAAAAAACTAAAGAAGAAAAAATCCTTATCAAGAGTTTTAGGGACATAGGTGAAGCAGAGATCGTTTATAAACTTAATTATGTTCGGAAAGCTATTCTTCAGAGTTAAAAGAAACAGTCCTAGAGGCCCCTGGTCAAAGGTGTTTCTTTCACATGGCAGGTGGAGGGGGGGGATATATCTGCATATCTCTAAGGGACCGGGGGGGGGGGGGGACGGGACGGGGACGTGAGCAGGAGTACACATACTTATATGGTTTTATTTTTCTCTCTAGAATCAGACATAATCCGAGATGACAAAAGATAGGAAGTTAATGTATGCATGCCCTGGTGACAACAGCAGCAAAACAGAGGAGACTGGAAGAAGGAAGAGAAAGTAAATTAGAAGCTGAAGGAGGTCTCGCGGCTCCCCTGCACCCAGGGTATCCCCCTGACCTATTCGGGCACTCCGGCGCATTTATTCAGGATCCCTTCAGCACTTTGCTACTCCTCTCCACCCAGCCGAGGGCAGACAAGGAGAGCTAAGAGCCTCCCGCCGGGCGAGGGGAGGAAACGTAGAAGGGGGGAACCGTAGAAGGGGGATGGAGATGGAAGCGTGACCAGCCATGTTAGTGCTTCTGTATCAGAGTGAAAATTAGTCTTAACTTTTATTTCTATGGAGAGATTTGAGGGGGCAGGATGGTGGGAAAAGAAGCGGGAGGTGAGCAGAGATTTAGCAGGAAATTAGTCCTTCCAGGCGCCCAGTTTAGGATTTCCACCTACCCCCCCTTCCCCCTCCCCTCCGTCTGGAAATCGCGCTCAGTCCGGGCAAGACCGCGCGGCCCCCGCCTCCTCACCCCCGCCCCGCGTGCCCGCTCGGGCAGCTCCTCCTCCAGCCTCCTGGCGGGCTAGGTGCTCCGGGCCGCAGAACCCAGGCCGCTCCCCTACCGCCCCGTCCCAGGCCATAGATGAGCAGCCCAAGAGAAGCAATCTGGGAGGGAGGGCGCGAGAATTCCCCTCCCCCCCCCCGCATACACATAAGACACAGAGCTCGCCCCTCCCCCTCAGACCGCACATACATCCATGGAGCCCAAGGAGGACCATCCGACCGCACTTCCGACTTACCCCAGTCAGGGTCTCGGGCCGCCGGTTATAGCTCCCGTTCCAGAGGCGCAGTCGGATCTTGTGCTGGAGGCGGGCTCGCCGCTGCTCCAAGAGCCGTCTGGGCCGGAGGCACTTGGCCCGGTCCGTGCCAGTTTAGCCGTGTCACTTAAGAGCCAATTCAGACGTAGCCCCAGCGACACCCCTACTCCTCCCCCCTTCTTCCCGTCGTTTCAACAATCCCTCAGGTTCTTCCGCTCAGGAGATTTAAAAAAAAAAAAAAGCCCAACAGCATTTTAAACTGTGGAAATCGAAGAGAAGCAAACAAAAACAACCCACACCATCAGGGCGGTGACGGTTCCGTATAAATATCTCCGACACGTTTCTGGCCCAAGAAAGACAAGCGAAAAGGCTCGGGGATCGCCGACCCCGCTCCAGGAGTCAAGTTGTGGGAGCAGCCGCAGCTCTGCCCGCTTCCGGCCGGCCTCGCTTTCCCCCAACACACAAAGCTGGAGAGGGAGGGAGCTGGTCGGGCCGCCGCCGCCTACTCGTAACCTCCGCCTCCCGGTCCCCTTCGGGCCAGCCCTGTCGCTAGTTCGGGGCTCTGCTGCAATGTCTGGGAGGCTGACTTTCAAAGCCTCAGCAGCAGCGGCGCTCCTCCCTCCACCTCTTCAGTGCAGCCCGGTCCCTCCCCTCGCTCTTCACGCCATTCATCTATTCAGCCAAGTTTCTTAACCCCTTTTTTTCCTTCTTCCCTTTGTCATGGGGCGGGGAAGAGGGAGGGAGTGAATCTCTCGAAGGAGCATACAGAGCGAGACTGAGAAAAGCCTTAGCATAGGTCTTGGCTGTTTCTTACCAGAGCTTCAGGAGCATAAGCGAAAGAGTTAAAGAGCATCGGAGATTTCAGCATAATCAGGCTAAGCACGGAAACCAAATTTTAGGATGTTTTCCCTCTAACTTCCCTACCGAAAAGGGAAAAAAAAAAAAAATCCTTATTCCCATCTATCGTTCCAATCCAGCCAATGGCCCTCCTTGATCTTTTCTCTAAAGACAAGTCCTTTCAACCTTAGTGAAGTCATCACTTCCTTTTCTACAGGCCAAAAGGCACATCAGAAAGAGCTTCCCTTCTCCAACAGAGGCTAGGGCCTCGGCGTCCAAGTCTTGGTTCTACTTGCTATCTGTCTTGTGGTACGCCAAAAATGTTTGAGTGGAAACACTTACGTGGTTTCCATTCCCTTTACTACTGCCAGCTTGCAGAAGGTTCCTCAACCATAGCCTCTCCAGTCACCCTTTCTGTCCCCTCAAAGTTTACTCACGAGCAACTTGAATGATCCTGGGACAATTTTAATCCTATCCTAAAAGGAATAATATACCAAGTCAAGTCAAGCCTTTAGAATTGAAACTCTGAGGCAGAAATGGAAGCCCACAGAAGAACTAATTCTTCCAACCTTCTGTCACTTGAAAAGTCCTCAGTGAGCATTTTTGTCAACAATTCTGTACCATTGACTGAGGGGACCAAGGCCCAAAGGAAGAAATCCTAGTACTGAAAATTTTTTCCTTTTCCATCTTCTCCTGAGTGGAATTATGTATTACATAATAACCATTCTGAGGCCAGTTAAATATCATAATGGGAATAACTGCAGTTGCTCCCTACCTTGTAGTCTAGGTAATTTGTGGGCTCTTCAAATTTCTCTGAAGGAGGTAACAATCAATGAAGAGAAGCATCCATGTATTTTTACAATTTTTTTTTGCCTTCAACTCTCATCTTTACTAGTTTACTACTGTTGGGCAGAAATACCTGATAGGATACATTTTGCCCATCCTTTGCCATCAAACCATCTTTTGACCCAGATCTGCCCAGACCTCATGTGAGAGGCTAGCCTGGGAAAGCAGCAATGGCTGCTCACACTGTCTGCCTGAACTGGAAGTCACCATCTGTAATCCTCCTTTTGAGATGGAGGATCAACAGCTGTAGTTATCTGCCTTGCCACCTTGCCATAACAGACATTTGATCTTAACTTTATACCCTGCTGCAGTATCCTGGATCTTTTACATATGTTGTCTACCCAGTTAGAATGTAAGCCTTTTCAGAGTAGAGACTTAAGATTTTTTAAATTTCCTCTCCCCACTGCTTAGTAGTGTTTTGCACAAAATAAGCACTTCAAACTAGAACTATTAATGTCTCTTTCAAGCATCTCTCTGGAGGTAAGGGTTATTTTTTAACACTATCATTTTGTGACAGAAAAGAGTCCCACTGCTTACTTTGTTTTAAGCAAAATAAGTCAACATCCCCTTAAATTTAAAAATTCCATGAACCTATTAAATAAATAATACAAATTCTGATTAAATGGCAGTCTGGAAACTTGCAGAGAAATGAAGTTCTCTCTCCATCTCTCTCTCTCTCTCTCTCTCTCTCTCTCTCTC
>JAJPUD010005525.1:64692-110192 GCA_023553655.1 Myrmecobius fasciatus | reverse complement strand
CACACCCCCCCCCCCCCCCCCCCCCCCCCCGCGCTCGCACGCACACGCGCACACACACACACACATACCAGTAAATGCGGACCCCAATTATTAGGCAAATCAACAAGAAATTGAAGCTTTTTAATCCAATCCAGAAATTCACACAAACATGATCAAGAACTTGTGGGGTTTAGGAGAAGGAAAATCAGCTTAAGCTCTGGGAAACAGGCCTGAAAGTCTGGAAGGAGGATTATACCAGGGAAGCTAACAAATAGGGCTGGAGATATCAGAGAGTATAAATGAAACATTTCACAAGGATCACAAACTGAAGTTCTATCAATTGAGGCCTGAAGCCAGATTCCAACTCTCACCTCTTAGAACAGACTGAAAAGGACAGAATCAACTCTTAGAGATCACAATGTATTTGATAGGACCAAGCCTGAATTCCTTGGGAACCAAAGTAAGAGACAGGGTCAACTTTGGCCTGAAACCAGTGAAATGTATCTGACTGAAGTTTGTCAGAGCCTCAATAAAAGACAGAACCAGTTTCCTTTTAGAATGTGCAAATAGAAGGAAAAAAAGAGATGGCAAAGGCCAATACCTACAGTGAATCATTAGAACACTGAAATGGAAACTGAAAATTGTGGAGTGGGTTTGGGACCTAGCACCACCCATGTGAACCATAGCTTTACCATCCAAACTACAGGAGGGATAGAACCAAAGAGGCCCACTTAACCCAAACAAGAGTATCAGGTAGAATGGAGTCTGGCTAGACAGAAAATCCTAATTAACAAAATAAAGCTACAAATATGAATAAGTAAAAGAAAACACCAAATGCATCAAGAATTGTGGGAAGCCATGAAGTAAACCCAAAGGAAGAGAATAACTCCACAGTAGGTAAAAGGGGAATCTCAGTGAGGAAAATGGCTTGGCCAAAAATACTTTAGGAATGGCAGGAAGAAATAAAGCAAAGATTTTAAGTAGCTCTCAAGGAAAATAATTTGAAGGAGAATAAATAGCTTATGCAAGGTATGCTATCCTTTCCACATGGAACAGTTTAATAATAAAAAAAGACATTTTTTGTGGAAAGGGAAAGATTTATAGCAATTGTGAAATAATTCCCTATTAGAAGTGAGCATTTTGATGCTAAAAAAAAATCTTTGTTTTCACATACACTGCTAATATATGTGAATGAAAACATAGTTTTCAAACAGAATTGGACAGTTTGGGAAAGGAAATTATCTGTGGCACAAAATATAAAGACTCACATATGTTTGTAAATGATATCTATATCATATTTATATGTGATACTTCCCTTATATAGGGACAATATCATGTTATGAAGAAGCATAAAAAGGTCTTTTATTAAAAACTAGACAAATAGATGTGTAAAAATAATATCATCAAAAAGATAGGTGATTATGCTAAAGAATTCAGAGTTGCAAAACATAGTATGTCAGCTAATTTATTTTATTTGTTTTAAAGAGGATAAAACTAAAAAATGAGAAGTCACAAACACTTAGAAGCTGAGGGGTGTGTGTGTGTGTGTGTGTGTGTGTGTGTGTGTGTGTGTGTGTGTGAAAGAAAAAGAGAGACAGAGAGAGAAAGGAGAGTGGAGAGGAGATTATATCTCACGAACATGAACAAGATGAGAGGTCTGAGTTTTTTCCAGCAAGATTAGCTTTTACAGAGACTAAGCTTGAAGCAACTGAAATGTTATCAAATTCTGTGTATCACACTATAAGTATTTTGTCTTCTCGTGTTCTAAGACTAGATACATTTCCACAATGAACAAACCTGTAGTAACCATAATGTTCTCAGAGGGGTGTCTTCTGCTACAAGTATCTTGTCCACTGAGTGTCCTGAGTCTAGATGTGTTTCTGCAGAGAGCAAGCGTTTAGTGACTGGAATGTTCTTAGAGCATGTGTCTTTAACTTGAAATATTTTGTCCTGTCAATGTTATACAATTGAGCTAATTTTTTCTCCTCCTCGGAAATGAGATATCCCCAAGTGTTACATATTGTACTTATTTTCCAAATGCATCAATTGGTTGAGCAGATATTTCCCCCCCTCCCTCACATAACCCCTCTCCATAACAAATGCATAGGGAAGATCCTTGAAGATTGGTGACTCAAAGGGAATGGAGTAAAGAAGAAGAAGGTAAAGGGGAAGGAGGAAAAGGCAGGCAGGGCTCAAGCTGCCCATGGCTTCTTCCACTTAATTCCAGGGAAGAGGGAACTCTGAGATCTGACTTAAAAAAAATGTTATGAAAGGGGAAATTTCGAGAACTATAACTTTTTAAGCAGAAGATGAATTACTAATAATTGAGAGGCTTTTTTATGCCCTTGAAGATAAAGAAAATAAGAGAAATGAGGTGACAGAAGAACCTGATTTTAAAAGTTGAGACAAAGAATTAAAAGATAGCAGAAGGGCTGAAAAGCAACTGTTAGGTAAGGCAGGTTGAAGCAGTCAGTTGATAAAAAGTAATTTTTTCTGATTAGTAAAAGAGAAAAAAAAAAAAAAACAGATTTCATTGACCAAGAGCTCCAATGACAACTATTGTCTTTCAGTGCCACCTAAAATTGAAGAGAGGTGAAACTTTTCCTAACGGCTTGTTGATTTCTTCTGCCTTGGTTTGAGAAGGAAGCATAGAAGGTACTTAGCAGCTGCATTTGATATCATGGTCAACTGGATTTAAGAGTCAAATTGAACAGTGTTATAGTGAGTACCTTTCTGAATGAACAGTGCAGTATCCAAGTAAATGAATAATTGGCTGAGCTAGTCTATGAGAGATGGCTAGTCTGGTGAGCTTTAAAATTCTCTAGTTTAAAGAGAACTGCCTTTCATATCAAGAGCTAAAACTTCCTAATCACCCTTTAAAGAATGATAGTTAATAAAAAGAGAGATAAATTCTATGTTTATGGAAAAAAGGATTTGCCCAGGTGAAGAATTGATAATAAATTTGTAAGTTAAAACAAAACAAGCAAAAAACACAGCTTATTATGTAGTAACATCAAAGCCTGTCATTAAGAATTGTGAATTATCCTGACCATAGGTTTTTCTCCCTTAAGTGCTTACTCAACAGGTTCCTGTATGTGCTCACTTTTCACCATGGATATTGAGTGCATCTGTGATATAGTGTGATTTGGGTTTATATGTGTATTATGATATAATCATCTCTCTATATAGATGTATCTATGTATATTTATATATTCATATCTACCTTAATATATATATCCTATCTATAATATTTATTTTGTGTTATTGTTAAGTAAATAGTTATGTTTAAGATCTAAAAGTAGCATCATTATGAATAATTGTTTGTATAGCTAGAAAAAGCATTGGATCAGGGTACACAAGCTAGACTAGGGTGTAAGAGAAGTACATTTCCTTTCAATAAAGTTATCTCTACAGCACTGAGAAAATTTTGAATGTAACCTTATAGTGGTAATCTGTCTCTGGGAATCTAGATTTGCCAGAGTGAAAGTAAATTAGAAGGAGTCAGCCAATCCAGACAAAAATGGGGGTAGTTATATAATTAGGTGAGAGGCCCCAAGTTTGATTTTTATGATCATTCTATCTGTAGACCCACATTTGTCCTATTAGACCTACAACAAAAGTTAGAACATTTTCATAAGAAGTAGACTCACTGAAAAAGAGAATGAAATAATTATAATTCAATGACTCCAACAAAAACAACAATTATTAGAACAAAGCCAAAAGATTTAAGAAATAGAAGAAATCACAAAGTAATTCCTAGCTAAAATGACTAACCTACAAATCAATTTGAAGAATGATAATTTAAGCCACTGGACTCCCTGAAACTCTTATAAATCAAAATATGTTAATAGCACATATAACAGGTAGACCTAATTCAGAGAGTGCTTTCTTAATTTAGACTTAGTTCTGGAAGAAAATAAGGGACTCAAAGATCTTTCAACATTCTAACAAAAGAAGGATGATGTAGATACTCTATTAAGGACATTCAACAAGAATACTATAAAGCACTTAATCTGGATAGACCAGAAATCCCTTACCTCTACCAGGCCTTACCTCTACCATTCCAAATCAAAAGAGATCCTTACCTCTACCAGGCCAAGATGTGGTGACATTCCAAATCAAAAGAGCATACTGTATAAAGATTGACTTTTTAATGTTCTTTGGTGACTAGGAAGCCATTGTTATGGCTAGAAGTTACCAGAAAGCTGCACCAAGGGAGGCAAAAAAGTTCTAGGTAAGAAACCACAATAGAGAGTGGTCCTATCATGCCATTTCCTCCGAAGAAATAATAAAAGAAAACTTGCCTCTATTAGAAGAACCAGAAGGCAAAGTGAAAATTTAAAAATTATTCCCAGAAAGAATTCCCAAAGTGAAAATCCCTAGCAATATCTAGAGGCAAAATCAAGAGCTCCTAAGACAAAGATATTGCACTGAATAAATCAGTCAACAAACATTTATTTGGGGCTTATTATGTAATAGACATTATACTAAGCACTGGTATTACAAATGTTCCCTTACATGAAATATTGAGGTGTCACTGTGTGACTCAAAAGGAGTCAGAATAGATATCTCTAGTCTCTCCCTTTACCTTTCTCCAAGGAAGGCTTTAATTACTGCCAGGAGGGGAAGCTGGAGATTGGAGCCAAAAGCTTAGCCACTCTGGTCTCAGAAAGAGGGGGCACCAAGCTAGAATTAACTATCTTCCAGGCTAGAATCTATCTATTCCCTGAAATATTATTATTCTAAGAGATGTGGATTTTAGGTTCAGGCTAAGCTTCTGATCTCTTGATCAGGGGAAGCACAACTCCAAGTTTTATATCCTAAGCTTTCCTCCACAGCAAATACCAGTTCTAGAATGAATATACATAACAAGTTGCAAAGATACTAATTTATCCAAGTCATTAGGAAAACAGACATCAGAGAGAGTATAGAGAGATGAATATATACCAGGCAATACAGAATAGAGAATGGTATTAAGCAGCTCAATGAAGAGAATTCAAGATCACATCCAAGCTGAAATTTCTCAAAATCTCTGGTGAAGGAAATTAAATACTGTTAGTTCCTCTTAAGGTGACTTCTCTCCCAGAATCCTAGTCTCCTTTTAACAACCTGAAGGGAAATTTGGAGTTGCCCATCTTTCTTAAAGCTGGAAACTAGCAACACCCAAAGTAACTTCAAGACTTGACAAGAATGAAGAAATTGAAGATTTAAGACCAGAGCACTCTCTTCTCTCCCAGTCTTGACAACTCTGCCCTGTTCTTAGAATAAGAGCATCTCATTAATCTCTGTGATTAGGGAGAGTGTTTCATACCCGATGGGCTGTGGGACTTGGGTTACATAAAAAAAGGCAAAAACACCCTTGCTCCTCTCAAGGAGTTCAGATTTTATTATGTGAGATCACTTGCAAATAATTGTGTACATACAAGACATGTACAGTGTCAACTGAAGGTAATCTGAGAATAAAAAGATTTGGTGAAGAAGAAAAGAGGGAAGTGTGAAGACTCCAGTAGAGAGTTAGATTTGAGCTTGGTCCAGAAGGAAGGAAGCTATGAATCAGAGGTAAGATAAGAGCACATTCCAGAACACACATATGGAGTAAAAAAATGTATTTCATCATGTGAAGAATAGTAGGTAGGCCAAAGGTGGACTTGAAAGCATGTGAAAGAGAATAAAGTATAATGTAGGAAGGGACTAAATTTTAAAGGGCTTTTGATGCCAAATAGAAAATTTTATACTTGATTTTAGAAGTAATGGGGGGGCACTAGAATTTATTGAGTAGAGGGGTTGACTTGTGCTTTGGGAAAATCATTTTGGCAGCTGAGTGGAAGATAAATTAAGTGTAGAGAAATGGGTCAGAGAGACCAATTAGAAAATTATTACAAAAATTATTTTAAAATATTACAAAAATTCAGGCAAGAGGTGATTACTACATGAGGTGACCATAGATTGAATATGTGAGATGAGTATGAGTAAAGAGTTGAAGATGATGTAAGCAAATTAGAGGAACGTAGTATAATTTACCTCTCAGGCCTGTGGAGATGGAAAAAATTTATGTACAAAGAAATCTGGAACTCTTAATTGAACACCAGATAGATAATTTTGATTATATTAAGTTAAAAAGTTTCTGTATAAATAAAACTAATGCAGACAAGATTAGAAGGGAAGCATCAAATTGGGAAATCATCTTTACATTTAATGGTTCTGATAAAGGCCTCATTTCTAAAATATATAGAGAATTGTCTCATATATATAATAATTCAAGCCACTCTTCAATAGATAAGTGGTCAAGGGATATGAACAGACAATTTTCAGATGATGAAATTAAAACCATCTCTAGTCATATGAAAAGTTGCTCCAAATCACTATTGATCAGAGAAATGCAAATTGAGACAACTCTGAGGTACCACTACACACCTGTCAGATTGGCTAAAATGACAGGAAAAGACAACGATGAATGTTGGAGGGGATGTGGGAAAACTGGGACACTAATACATTGTTGGTGGAACTGTGAACGGATCCAACCATTCTGGAGAGCAATTTGGAGCTATGCTCAAAAAGTTGTCAAACTGTGCATACCCTTTGACCCAGCAGTGTTTCTACTGGGCCTATATCCCAAAGAGATCTTAGAGGAGGGAAAGGGACCCACCTGTGCAAGAATGTTTGTGGCAGCCCTTTCTGTAGTGGCTAGAAACTGGAAACTGAAGGGATGCCCATCAATTGGAGAGTGGCTGAATAAATTATGGTATATGAATGTCATGGAATATTATTGCTCTGTAAGAAACGACCAGCAGGACGATATCAGAGAGTCCTGGAGAGACTTGCATGAACTGATGCTGAGTGAAATGAGCAGAACCAGGAGATCATTATACATAGCAACAACAATACTATATGACGATCAATTCTGATGGACATGGCTCTCTGCAACAAAGAATTGTCTCAAACCAGTTCCAATTGTTCAGTAAAGAAAGCCATATACACCCAGAGAGAGGGATATGAAATGTGGACCACAACATAACATTTTCATGCTCTCTATTGAGGTTTGCTTGCATTGTGTTTCCTTTCTCAGATTTTCTTTTTTTTTGTTGTTGTAGATAGGATTTTTCTTGCACAACTTGTCAAGTATTTCAACATTATTAACATGTAGTGGACTTCCTGGTATCTAGGGGAGGGGAGGGGACTGGGGGTAAAATTTGTAATGGAAAGCTTTGTAAAGATCAATGCTGAGGAATTACCCATACATATGTTATACAAATAAAAAGCTTTAGTTTAAAAAAAAAAAGAGTTGAAGATGACACCAAGATTCCAAGCCTGGGTGATTGAGAGGATTATAGTTTTCCCTAAAATTATAGGATACTTGCTATTGGGGAGAGTTTGGAAGTGAAAATGATGATTTCTGTTTTTAACATATTGAAGTTAAGATTTCTATGGATCAAACAGTTTAAGATATAAAATAGCAGTTGGAGATGCCATACTGAAGTTCAAGAGATATTAGAGTTGGATCTATGTGGAGATGAAAACTGAATCATTGGGAGCTGATGATATCATTAAAGGAGATAATATAAAAGGAGGAAAGAAGAGTGCCAAGGATCAAATCTGAGGGAACATCTCTTGATAGGCTTGACTTGGATTGATGATCCAGCAAAGGAGATTGATAAAGGAAGATGAGAACCAAGAGAAAGCATTGTCACAAAAACTCAGAGGAGCCATAATCTAGCAGAAAAACTGATTGACAATGTCAAAGGATGCAAATAGGTCAAGAAGGATAAGAATTGAGAAAAGACAATCAATAGATCATAGTTAACTGTGGAGAAAACTGATTCTGCTGAATAATGAGGCTGGAAGCCACTTTTCAGAAGATTGAGAAGCAAAAGAGAGGATAAGTAAAGACACCTCTAAAGACAGCTTTCTCAAGAAGCCTATGCTAGAAGGGGAGGAGATATAGGATGGTAGTTGGCAGGGATAGTAGATCAGTGAAGGGGTTTGTTTTTGTTTTTAGGATGGAGAAGGCATGAATCAGTTTGTAGGCAGTAGAGGAAAGGATCAGTAAGTAGGGAGAAACCCAAGATTAAAGTGGAATCTGTGGAATAAAATGGAAAAAATAGGGTTAAGTTTTCAAATGGAAAAAATTTGCCTTAACAAGGAAGAGAATGTGAGGCATCCTCCTTTTCTTCATGAAACAGAAATTCTTCATGACAAAGAATTAAGTGATGTGAGATGTGGGCTGAGGTACAAAGAAAAGGGAGCTTTGGGGGAATGACCTCAATTTTTTTTAGGTAAAGTATAATGCCAGGTTTTCAATTTAGAGTTAAAAAGAGGAAGTGCTGTGGTAAGCTTGAGAAGAAAAGAGAATGTTTGGAATAACAACGTGGAGAATGAGATAGTTGGTGATTAGGGAGGTGGGAAAGTATTGTCCTACTGCAATGAGGACCCAGATGAGTTTACATAGCATAAATTTATGTGTTCAATGAATGTGGTTTCATGATTTATTCCAGTTTTATTCAGTAAGATTATAGTAGGACTGATTTACCAAGGATTTGAGATAAGGAAGGGAAGAAAATTGCAGCCAGTGTAGGATGATAGCCTCTGAAAAAACTGAATAGAGAGATTTGATGAGTTGTATTAAGGACAAAAAAAACCACAAGGTTAGAGGGAAAGAATAAATGATAAACGATTTAGAAATTGCAGAATTCTGAATCATAGAAGTGAAACACTTCTGTCTAATGCAAGATCAAACACTGAGTAGATTGATGGGCTGAGGAGTTAGGGTATTTGAAAAAATATTTGCCAATGCAAGGAAAATTAATGAATCATTTATTCATATTATCATCTTTCAGAGTAAATTTTGCATAACTAACTCTAATATGGTAGTAACCTTTTATCAAACTTGGGTATCTATATTTCTTATGTTGTATGCTTTGCTGTGGTAAAGATACATAAGAAATTTTGTTCTCATACTACTAAAGGTTTTTTGCCTAGGATCACACAGCTAGGAATTGGTAAATGTCTGAGTCCAAATTTGACCCCAGGTCCTCCTGACTTCAGGGATGGTGCTCTATCCACTGCTCCACCTAGCTGCTGCCACTAGAGATTCTTTACTTATATAGGTGAATAACATTGGTCTCAATTTTCTTTTTTGGTTATGTCATTACTATAAATGTACTAGTAAAAGACATTTTAAATTTTTTTATTGATTTTGGGTTGTTTTCACTCATTTCCAACTCTTTATAACCTCATTTGAGGCTTTCTTGGTAAAGATACTGGAGAAGTTTGTTATTTCTTTCTCCAGCTCATTTTACAAATGAGGGAACTGAGGCAAACAGGGTTAAGTGACTAGTCTAGGGTCACACAGCTAGTGTCTCAAGTCAGATTTGAACACATGAAGATAAATCTTCTTGACTCCTAGTCTAGTACTATCTAGTTGTCCAATAACAATTTTCACTATAAGCTAAAAATGAGTATTGAATATTATTATTATTATTATTATTCTACAGATAAGCCAATGGTTCTAACTTAGAATAATAAAGTAGATGAATCTGTTGGGTAAAATATTAAACATACAAGGAATTGTAGGATTTCATTTCTATTAATATTTAGTATTTATAATTTTAATTTTAAGGAGCTTTAGAAAGCAAATTCATTTTGGTAACATTGAGTGAAGCTACTCTGCTGATGTGGTTGGTAGGGTGAAGGCAAATAAGAAAAAAAAAGGATGTCTAGAATTAGGAAAAAAAGATATATCTAGAAGAACTAGAGGGAAGGAAAAAACATAACTGAAAAATATATAGGAATATTTTGGGAGGCAAGACCTATAATTTCATTGTTATTGGGAACTCTACAAATGCGGTTAGTACCTAGTCTGTAATTTATAGTTTTAGAGAATAGCCTAGAGGACTGAAAAATTAAGTGACTTACCCAGAATTACACAGCTAATAGATGTTACAGATTGAACTTGAACCACTCTTTATGATTTTATCCATTATACAACATTACTTCTATGTGCAAGAATTTAAAAGAAATTAAAAGGATTAAGTCGTTGAACTGAATGAGCACTGTTACGAAGTCAAATCTATCTGTACATTTCTTGATCAAACGGTGGTGTTAGAGAAAGGTCATTTGAAACAGGAAACCTTTGAATATATGAAGCAATCTTCATTGGTTGCCTGGGAACCTAATCACATTTAATCAATGCATTTATTGAATGCTTACTAAGTAAGGTACTATGCTATACACTGTAATGAATATGATGATGTTTAAAACAGTCACTTTACCAAAAGAAATGTCCAAACTAGTAGGGAAAGTTAAAAGAAACTTCTTAGTTTATGAAAAACAGACAACTTGAATGTGGAAAAAATTAAAGCAAAGAGAAAAAATCCTGACTTTCGTTCTTTCTATTACTTGGTCTGTGGGATTGAGATTGAGATAGAGGCAAAAGTGGTGATTCTGACAAAATAAAAGTGGGTCAGACTAGCAATGGAAGTGAAGTTATATGGTGACAATTGTAGAGAGAGTAGTGTTGGAGGCAACAATATTAGAAATCTAAATATTCATTTTCCTTGAAAAACACACAAAGTTAGAAATAAATATTTCATTAGTCAAGTCTTTAGGTTAAATCAGTGGAAATCACAGTGGCATCTTCCCAGGTATCATTTGTGTCCCTCAGGTAGTATTCTGGGTTGGGTTTTCCTCAAACAAACTGATTTCAGTTCAGTTATTGGTATTATTATAATCTATGTTATTGTCATGTGGACATAGACCAACCACACATATAGGCATCAGGATTAACTCACATATTTAATATTATATATATACATATATATCAACACTCACATTGAAAGGGGTCTACTAATCCAATCACTGTTTAGGTTAGCTCACTCACCTGCTCTCACCCTGGTATGTTAAATTTCTACTAAACTACCACTATGCGGGAATACTCAAACTTTTTCATGGCCCTGGAGGTAACTTTACTAAAAAGAAATATGCCTTCTCCCCTCAGTGCTCTAACTTCTGAGCCCTGATCTGATACATTTTTCTATATATTGCCAGCCACTTGTAATATAAAATACCCTCACAATGCATGAAATATAACCAAGCAGTCACAATAATGACACTCTAAATCCTGAGTATTGACATAAGAAAAAGATTTTTTAAAATATTATTTTGTATGCTAGCATATTAAAGGCAATGCATACAAAATAAAATACATCATGATACATGTTTTAAACCTGGCATGGTCTCTCACAAATTCACTGAACATCCATTGTGAAGAGTAGAAGGTAGGTAATACAGCAGATAAAGTTATGGCACCCTGGGCTTGGAATCAGGAAGACCTGAGTTTACATCTAGCCTCAGACATTTACTAGCTATATATCCCTGGATAAGTCACTTAGCCACTATATTCATCAGTTTCCTTAACTATAAAATGAGAATATTAATAGCATTAACCTTACAGGATCAAATGAGAAAGCATTTGTTTATAATACCTGGTACATAATAGCTACCCTAATTTATTGTTGTTCAATTGTATCTGCCTCTTCATGACCCCATGAACTATACTATACATAGGGATTTCTTGGAAATGTAGTTTGCCATTTACTTTTCCAGTGGATTAAGGCAAACAGTTTAAATGACTTGGTCACAGTCACACAGCTAGTAACTTACTGAGGCCAGGTTTAAATTCAGGTTTTCTTGATTCAAAGCCCAGAACTCTATGTACTAAGCCACTTAGCTGTCTTCAGGTACTATATAAATGTTTGCTATTACTGCTTCTACTACTGCTATTACTTATAGGAAATTCACAGGAAAGCACATGAGAGAAGAAACAAGTTTAGGGTCATTCACAATTCTGGATTGACTCTGATGTTTTCGGTTCACTCAGAAACATCTGCATCACCAAAAAAAAAAAAAAGCTTCTTTATTAAATATTGGACTGTTAATTCTCACTTCATTGAGAAGATCCTTTTCTCTTCTCTAATATAGCATTTACCCTTCTTTCACTTAGCCACTGTGCTTAAAAGAGTGCTTAGGAAGTATTAGTTCTTAATATGAGTAGTAGTTCTTTATAAGCTAGAGACCTGCAAAGCTCATCAGTTTGGTTATCTCTGGACTACACAGACCAGACCAGCCAGTTATTCACTCACCTGAATGTTGTACCAGCATACCTTGTTTTATTGAACTTCACTTTATTGCACTTCATAGATGCTGAGTTGTTTGTTTGTTTGTTTGTTTGTTTTACAAATTTGTCACCAAGCAAGTCTGTTGGCACCATTTTTTCAACAGCATGTATTCATGCCATTTATCTAGTGTACATTTTCATAATTCTTGAAATATTTCTAACTGTTTAAATTAAGGCATGTCCATTTCTAAAAGACATAATACTTAAAATACTATACTTAAATATACAATTTTATATGCACTGGGAAACAAAAATTTGTGTAGCTCACTTTATTGTGATATTTGCTTTATTACAGTGGTTTAGAAACAAACCTGCAATATCTCTGATGTATGTTTGTGTTGTCCATTTAGAGTGGAGGTCAAAGCAACACAGCTCAGGTTGACTCATTAAGCTAAGCAAACATACCCAAGCAGTTTACCAAGAGAACAAAGGAGCTGCAAAGCACTCTCTGCTTTTCCTTCTGAAGCAAGAGGTGGCATGGGAAGCAACAGGTCTTTATTGGGAACTTTATCTCTCTGACTCAAGACAACTTTAAAGAGCAATGCCTTTACATGGTTCTCTTCAACTCTGATGTGATTCAAACCAGTTCCCATTGTTCAGCGATGAAGATAGTCATATACATCCAGAGAGAGGCCTGAGGGAACTGAGTGTGGACCACAACATAGCATTTTAACGCTTTCTGTGAATATTTCCATGCATTTTGTTTTCCTTCTTAGGTTGTTTTTTTTCTCTCTTTCTAGATCTGATGTTTCTTGTGCAGTAAGATAACTGTATAGATATGTATACATGTATTGGATTTGTCATATAATTTAACATATTTAGCATGTATTAGATTACCTGTCATCTAGGGATGGGGGGTGGAGGGAAGGAGGGGAAAAGCTTGGAACAAAAAAAAAAAGTTTTGCAAAGGTCAATGTAGAAAAATCACTCATATGTTTTGTAAATAAAAAGCTTTCAATAATAATAATAATAATAATAATAATAATAAAGAGAACAATGCCTTTCACTGGAACTGTTAGTCATGGGAGTCAATCCTCTCTCTCACCACTCAGGAATCTCTTTGCCGAAGTTTTCTATCAATTGATTGCTTTAACTACCACATTTACAATAGAAGAGCTCTAAAATTCCCTGCTTTGTCTTCAGTTCTGCTAATATCACTATGTTAGAGTCTTCTATAACCTGGTTTCTTTCCAGTTCCTACAGCCTAGCTGAACGTAGCTCATTCTTTTACTTAAAAAGTGATTACTACCCAAAATTTTCTTATAAAACTGACAATCCTTTAAAAATCACATCATAAACAAAGGATAGTCTATCTCAAATCTGTGGAGAAGGAAGAAATTTGTGGCTAAAGAAGAAAAAGAATACATTATGGAATGCAAAATGGATAATATCAATTATATTAAAATAAAAAGTTTTTGAACAAACAAAACCAATGCGGACAAAATTAAAAGGGAAGCAGTAAACTGAGGGGAAAATATATCCAAAGGTTCTGATAGGCCTTATTTCTAAAATCTATAGAGAATTGAATCAAATTTATAAGAATACAAGCCATTTTCCAGTTGATAAATGGTCAAAGGATATAAACAGACAATTTTCAGATAAAGAAATAAAAAACATTTCTAGTCAAATGAAAAAATGCTTTAAATCATTTTTGGTCACATAAATGCAAATTAAGACAACTCTGAGGTATTACCAAACACCTCTCAGATTGGCTAAAATGGCAGGAAAGATAATGATGAATGTTAGAGGGGATGTGGAAAAACTGGGACACTGATGTGTTGTTAGCAGAGTTATGAACTGAACCAATCATTCTGGAAGGCAATATGGAACTATGCTCCAAGGGCTATCCTTTGATCTAGCAGTGTCTCTACAGAATCCCAAAGAGATATTAAAAAATGGAAAAGGACTCGCATGTACAAAAATGTTTGTGGCAACCCTTTTTGTAGTGACAAGGAAATGAAAATTGAGTGAATACCCATCAGTTGGAGAATGACTGAATAACTTATGGTATATGAATGTTATGGAATCTTATTGATTCCAATGATCAGCAAGATAATTTCAGAAAGGCCCAGAGAGACTTACATGAACTGATGCTAAGTGAAGTGAGTAGAACCAAGAGAACATTGTACACAGTAACAAGATTATATGATGATAACTTCTGATGGACATGGCTATTTTCAATAGCATGGTGATTCAGGCAATTCTAATGGCTTTGTGATGGAGAGAGCTATCTGAACCCAGAGAGAGGACTGTGGGGACTAAGTGTGGATTACAACATAGTATTTTCATTTTTTGTTGTTGTAGTTTGCTTGCATTTTGTCTTTATTTTCATTTTTCCCCTTTTCGATCTGATTTTTTTTTTGTGTAGTATGACAATTGTGGAAATATGTGTAGAAGAATTGCTCTATTTAACATATAGGATTACTTGCCATCTAGGGGATGGGAGGAAGGGAGAGAGAAAAAAACCTGGTTTTGCAAGGATGAATGTTCAAAATTATCCGGGCATGTGTTTTGAAAATAAAATCCTTTAAATAAAAAATCATATCAATCTCCAAAAATTTCTATGATTTCTCATTGTTAAGTTTTATCTTTTTAAATCATAAAATAGTATAAGGAAATTATTGAAATACTCACCACACTTTGCATGTCTGAAGTCTTCACTATCTTCTGTTGCTACCATTGAAAATATTTATTTACAATCACATTTCTCTAATTTTTGATAAATAAAAGATCTTTCTCTTTCTCCATTTTTTATATCATATCAGAGCTCTGACCTGTCAAGATCTTTTTGCATTTTGACTCTGATATACAGTATGTTAGCTATTGCTCCCAACTTCATGACATCTGAAAACTTGATGAGCATGATATCTATATCTCCATCCAAATCCTTGATTAAAAAAAAAGTTAAGTATTGGAGAGTCATGTAAATTCCGAATACATCCCCAAGGACTATGTGCCATTTTGACATTGACACATTAACTCTTTCAATTTATAAAAAAAATTCATCTTTGTAGAGTGAATTGCATGGGGCCTAATGAGATAATCAAAAGAGATAATATATGGAGAAAAAATGTGAGAACCTAGAATAGAACTTGAGGTACATCCAAAAATGGAGGCAGGACATGGATCTTGCAAGGAGACAAAGATTGGTCAAACAGGTAGAAAAAAAACATAGGAGTGTCACAGTAAGACAGGAAGGAAAAGAATATTCATAAGGAGATGGATATAAACACTGTAAGAATCTGCAAAGAGGTCAAGGAGGATGAGGATTCAGAAAAGTCTATTGGATTTAGTAATAAAGATATCATTAGTGATCCTGAAGAAAAAATATCCAGTGGAGTGCTGAGGATGGAAGTCATGGTACAAGGGAAGGAGAAGTTAGTAGAAGATATGAAAGTAGAAACAACTTAGATACCTGAGACACTAAAAGGTAAAATGAATGGAAACAATTTTAGATCACCGAAAGATGAAATGAATAGATTCACTTATAATCTATAATTTGAAAGTTGCCTAGGACAGTGAGAGTTGAAGTAATTTGCCCCTGTTCACACAACTACCACGTATCAAGATCTAGGTTCTTCAACCTAGATCTTCTGTGTTAAGCTGTGTCTCAAATGGAATATAAATAAGTAACCAAATTGCTTCTGTCTATGTGTATTCCTTGAGTTCATCATTTCTATCAGGAAGTAGTATACTTTAATCATAGTTCTTCTGCAGATATGATTAGGCATTGTATTATTCAAAATTTGTCAATCTTTCAAAGTTGTTTTTCTTTATGATGTTATTGTCCTTATATAAATCATTCTCCTGAATTTGCTCATTTTGCTTGAAATTAAATCATACTACAAGATTTCTTTAAAATCATGTCTTTTGTTATTTTTTGTAGCACAATAATATTTGATTATATTCTCTTGGATATCCTTTAACTGATAGACATCCTTTGGATTCTAGTTCTTTGTTTTTCTTTCTTCCTTCACTCTTCCATTTCTAGACCAAGATGTTTGATTCACTTGGAACTAGTAAGTCCTCTCTCTTATTTTCCCAATTGTTTCCCTCCCTGTTTTCTACACCAAATTATGTTCATTTCAGAGAAGAGTGAGGTTCATCTGATACATGTAGTTTTTTCTTTGAAATGGAAGTATTAGATTTTGATTGTGACATTTTTAGGACTTGTCCTTTTGATATTTTTTTCAGAAGATGATTTTTGAGTTTATTTTTGTTTTTGTCCTTTGGTTCTAATTGATCAATAAAAATTTACTAAGTGCCTAATATGTATTGTATTGAGCACATGGGATACAAAAAGAAGTAAAAGATAATATATATATTCAAGGTATTCACAATCTAATAGGGAGACAACAAGTAAACAAATATGTACAAACAAGCTTATACAGAATAAATAAGACATAATTAAGAGAGGTAAAGACACAAAAATTAAAAAGGTATTTTGGAAGAAAGGAACTGGTAGTTAGGAAGGCCAGGAAAAGTATCATATGAAAAATAGTGCCTGAGCTGTATCTTAAAGGAAGAAAAGGATTCTATTAGATAAAGCTAAGGAGAAAGTTTATTCTAGGTATTTAGGACAGTCAGTACAATGGCATGGAGGTGGGAGATAAGAGTGTCATTTGTAAGGAACAGAAAAAATGCCAGTTTCTCAGAACCATGTAGTATCAACAGGGAAATGTCCAATGATGCTAGAAAAATGGTTAAGGTTTTATAGGGCAGAGTCATCAAATTTGTGGTCTCTAGGCTCTGACCTAGTTTGTAGCCTGAATTAGATTAAAATGTAATTGGGAAATGTTTAAAAAATAAATTAAAAAACAAAAAAGATAATGTTAATTTGTGGTTTTCTAAGTCAATATGTGGCCCATAAAGGTATGTTTCTATTTGAGTTTGACACTACTAGTATAGGGCCTTTAAAACTAAACTAAAAAGTTTATAATTTGTCACAGAGGCAATAGGAAGCCTCTGGAATTGAGTAGGGGATTCACACGGTCAGATATAAGTTCAAGGAAAATTACTTTCGTAAAAGTATAGGATGGACTAGAAAGATGTAATACTTGAAACAAGGAGATGTAACAATCAGCAACAAAAGATATATTTTAAGTATTGGGGGGGGGACTCTAAACATGAGTAAAACATTCTACTTGCAAAAAATCCCCAAACAATAAAAAATATACAACTAATAAATAGAAGAGTCAAGAGGCAAAAGACAGGAGAGGCTGAACAAACAAAAGTCCTAAGGTAAAGAGAAGGTACTGCATGGAAATAAGAGATGTAGTAAAGATAGACATGGCAAAATTTGCCAAATAATTGCATATAAGGATTGAGGGAGGTTGAGGAATTCAGGATGATGTCAGCCTGAAAAACAAATCTGAAACTGAAGGTATTGTTGTTCCTTTGATAGAAATAAGGGATTGTAAAAGAAGACTGGATTGGAGATTGAGGTGGGAGGGAAATCATGAATTTAGCTTTATGCACATAGAATTTAAGATGTCTGGGACATCCAGGGTAAAATGTCTAATAGACAATTTGTAATGAAGGACTGAAATTCCATGGACAGACTGGTGGTAGTAGATATATAGATAGAGATAGAGATAGAGATAGTAGATATATAGAGATAGAAATAGTAGGTATAGATATGTAGGCATATAGATATCTATCTGTCTAGCCATCTATCTATCTATCAGCTATCTATAAATGAGGGAGTCATATACACAAAGAGAAACTCATGGGAGCTGATAAGATACCAAGTATGATGGGAGAGAGAAGATAACCTAGGACAGAATCATGGGAGATATCCACAGTTATATATTATAACGTAGCTGATATACAAGGAAAGGACAGTAGAAAAGTAGAAGGTAAAACAGACAAGAACAGATTCATGGCAATATAGAAAAGACAGAATATCTATGGGAAGGGTGGTCAACCATGTCCAAATGAAACAGACTAGTAAAGAATTAGGATTGAGAAAACATTAGATTTGACACTTAAAAAATCATTTACAGCAGCAAATAAATATGATAACCCTATATGTGATGAGTGTAAATTATTAAAATTTTGGGATAAGAATTAATTATTTGGTGAAAAAAACTATGGGGAAAACTGGAAAGAAGTATGGCAGAAACTGGGCATAGACCAATATCTTATACCATTTACCAAGATAATGTCAAAATGGATATATGACCTATATATAAAAAAGAGATTTTACAAGAAAATTAGAAGAATGTGGACCACATTACTTCTTAGACTTAAAGATAATGAATAATTTATTAATAAAGTCAGGTGTAAAATGGATGATTTCAGTTACATTAAATTTAAAAAATATTTGCATAAATAAAACAAATGTAATTAGGATCAGAAGAAAAGCAGAAGATTGGAGGAAATTTTTATAGACAAATTATCAGATAGACAATTTATCAGTCTCATATAAAAATAGTTGAAGAGTTCTGTCAAATATATAAGGATATGAGTTATTCTCCAATTAATAAATGGTCAAAGAACAGGCAGTTTTCCAATGCAGAAATCAAAACAATTTCCAGTCATAAAAAAAATCCTCTAAATCATTATTGATTAGAGAAATGCAAATTAAAAACCACCTTGAGTTATTATTTTAAACTACTAGATTGACTAAAATAATAGAAGGGGAAAGTGACAAACATTGGAGGGACATGGAAAAAATACTAATTCATGGTTCATGGAATTGAGAGCTAATCTAGCCATTTTGGAGAGCAATCCAGAATTATGCCCCAAGAGTTATATTCTTTGACCCAGCAATACTACTGCAAGGTCTATCTCCAAAACTACTTAGGGAAAAAAGAAAAAGAATCTATATGCTCTAAAATGTTTCTAGCAGTTCTCTTTGTGGTGGCAAAGAACTAGAAATTGCAGGCATGCCCAGCAATTGGGGAAAGACTGAACAAATTGTGTTATACGATTATTTTGGAATACTATTGTGTTATAAGAAATGATGAGCTCAATGATCTTAGAAAAATGTGGAAAAACTTGAAAGAAATAAGGAAGAACAAAATGAGCAGAATCAAGAGAAGATTATATACAGTAATAGCAATATTGTTTTAAGAGGAATTCAGAGATAATAAATTATTTTGACTATTATAAATATCCAAATTAATTATAAAAGACATATAAAGGAAGATAGTATCTGCATCCAGAGAAAGAAGTGATAAATATATTTTAAATATAAAATATTTATTTATATATTCATATATTAAGTATATTTATTTTAAATAAAATACATTTATTTATTGGTAAAAATAATTTACATGTGTATGTATATGTATCATATATGTTTATATAATGTTACATATAAATTATATATACATATATTTGTGTCTAATGGAGGCCATCTTTAGAATGGGGGGGAGAGTAGAAAAAAAGAAGAAAGAGAAATTTACTTGATAATTTTTTGTGGCTTAGCCATTGTCCTTTTCCAAAGAGGACCAAATGACATCACTACATTACAGTCAAGTTATAATGTATTTGAATGTGACTGATCAGACAAATAGGAGCTCATAATGCTCTCAATCAGATCAGATACAAATAATCTATGTGAACACTTGGGGTGGCTTCTCTAAATTAGTGGGTCTCATTTATTTTGAGCCTCCTTCAACTCTGCTTTGTTCATAGAATATAACGCTTTCTCTGATGAGAGTATGCCATGCTGGGCATTATCTGTGCCAGTGTCTCTCATGTCACAAATCAATTCCAAAGTTTTTGAGTGTCCTTGTATTATTTTTTCTAACTTCCATATGACTACTTGCTCTGTGTGAGTTCTCATTAAAATAGTTTTTTTTTGACAAGTATACATTTGGCCTTCAAACAATGTGGTCAGCCCAACGGAGCTGTGCTTTCTACAGAAGAATTTGAATGCTTGACAGTTTAGTTGGAGAAAGGATCTCAACGCCTGGTATCTTATCCTGCCAAGCGATCTTCAGAATCTTCTTAAGAGAATTTAAATGGAAGTGATTAAATTTCTTGGCATGGTACTAGTATACTGTCCAGGATTCACAGGCATACAGCAATGTGGTCGTCACAACAATTCTGTAGACCTTCAGTTTGTAGTCTAATACCTCTTCTCTTCTACTCTTTGCTTCAAAGCCTTTCAAACACTGAGACAGTTCTAAATGAATGTGTCAAATTCATTATCAATGTGTACATCCCAGGAAAGTATGTTACCAAGGCAAGTGGTCTTATCCATAGCATGTAGAACTCCTCCATTAGCTATAACCTATGTTTCCACAGTAGTGCTGGCTGATGGAATACCTGTCTTTTCTTTGTGCTAATTGTTAGATCAAAATTAATACAAGCATTAGAGAATTGATCTGTACTTCATTGTATCTAGTTTCAAAGGCTACTGAGTGCATAATCATCTGTAAAAATCATGCACTGATACTTCTTCCACTTTAGTTTTAGCTTGTAGCCTTTTCAAATTGAAAATTTTACCACCAGTGTGCTACCTGACTTTGAAGATGTATTCATTTTCATTGAAGAGGTTTGACAACTTGGTTAAAAAGATCATGCTAAAAAGCACGTGAGCAAGCATACAGCCTTGTTCCATTCTATTGGTTACTGTGAAAGTGCAAGAGCAATTTCTATTATCCAGAACCCAGATAGGCATTGACATTATGCAGAACCCAGGTAAGAAATTGCCATACAATATTAATAAACTTTTCTGGACAACCAAATTTGGACATAATTTTCCATAAACCCTCATGACCGACCAATATCAAAGGCCTCGATCAGATCTACAAACATTGTTTACAGATCTCTGTTCTGCTCCTAGCATTTCTACTGGAGCTTTCAGGCAGCAAACATCATATTAATTGTTTTTTGAGCCTTTCTGAAGCCACACTGGCTCTCAGATAGATGATTGTCTTCCAGGTGAAGGATCAGCCTATTAAGTCCAAGAAACTTGCCAGCAATTACCAAGAGGGGGATAACCCTCTTCTCTTCCCCACCCCCTGCCCCGATGATTGTCACAGGACAATCTATTTTCTTTACCTTTATAGAGATGGACTATGAAGGTATCCTTGAACTTTTAGGAAATAACCTTTTCTTGCCATATAAGTCATAACATTTCAGTTAACTTTTCTATGACCAATGGACCCCCCCATTTTGTAAATCTCAGCTGGGATAGAATAAGCACCAGGAGCTTTGCCACAGGAAAGGAGCCTAATTTGCATTCAAAATCTCTTCTTCAGTGGAAGGGACTGACTTCAACCAGAGGTAAACAGTCAATAACTTCAACAATGATAGATAATACTTTGTTGAGAACACTTTGGAAGTGTTTAACCCATTTCTCTAAGAGCATGTCTTTATCACTAATCAATGTGGCTCCATCATTATTGAGTAGTTGAGATGCACCATAGGTTTTTATGCCTTCAGGGCATCATAAAATATACATAAAATCACTTTGGGTTGTTACTAGCAGCATAAAAATAAATTTCATCTACCTTTTTATTGAGCCAAGAATCCTGTGTCTTTCTTAACCTGTACTTTGCTTTTTTAAAGTTTTTTTTTAATTAAAGCTTTTTAATTTTCAAAACATATGCATGGATAATTTTTCAACATTAACCCTTTAAAACCTTATGTTACAATTTTTCCCCACCTTCCCCCCACACCCTCCCCAAATGGCAAGTAATCCAATATATGTTAAACATGTTAAAAACATATGTGTTAGATCCAATATATGTATATATATTTATACAATTATCTTGCTGCACAAGAAAAATCAAATCAAAAAATAAGAAAGAAAATAAAATGCAAGAAAACAACAACAAAAAGAATGAAAACACCATGTTGTGATCCATACTCAGTTCCCACAGTCTTCTCTCTGGGTGTAGATGGTTCTCTTCATCACAAGATCATCGGAACTGGCCTGGATCATCTCATTGTTGAAAAGAGCCATGTCCATCAGAATTGATTATCATATAATCTTGTGTTGCTGAGTACAATGATTTCCTGGTTCTGGTCATTTCACTTAGCATCAGTTCATGTAGGTCTCTACAGGCTTCTCTGAAATCATCCTGCTGATCATTTCTTATAGAACAATAATATTCCATAACATTCATGCACCATAACTTATTCAGCCATTCTCCAACTGATGGGCATCCAGTCAATTTCCAGTTTCTTGCCACTTCAAAAAGGGCTGCCACAAATATTTTTGCATATGTGGGTCCCTTTACCTCCTTTAAGATTTCTTTAGAATATAAGCTCAGTTGAAACACTGCTAGATCAAAGGGTATACACATTTTGATAGCCCTTTGGGCATAGTTCCAAAATACTCTCCAGAATGGTTGGACCAGTTCACAACTCTACCAACAATGTATTAGTGTCCCAGTTTTCCCTCATCCCCTCTGGTATTCATCATTATTTTTTCCTGTCATCTTAGCCAATCTGAGAGTTGTGTAGTGGTACCTCAGAGTGTCTTAATATGCATTTTTCTGATCAATAGTGATTTAGAGAACCTTTTTATATGACTAGAAATAGTTTTAATTTCTTCATCAGAAAATTGTTTTTATTTTTTATTTATCAATTGTAAATCAAATTTACTTTTGATGGAATTATAAGCTTCCTTCATAGAGATGGATGAACCATCCTGCTGGTATACCTTGTGGAGTTTTCATTTTTCATGAGCAACTTCTGAACTTGCCTATCGTTTTGGTCAAACCAATCTTGACAATTGTTTGCAAGTGTTCTGACCCAGATGGCATGTGTGCACACTTAGAGACAACATAAAATTCAGTAGACTTGAAAGACAAATAGGTCTTGCTGAAAGAGAATTCAATAGGCATTCCATCCAAATAGCAGCCCTGAGTAAAACAGGACTGGCAAATGAAAGTCAGATTGCTAAAGTTGGAGTTGGATGCACATTTTTTTTGGAGTAGACACAGTGAAGGGGAGAGCTGTGAAGCTGTTGTAGGTTACTCAAACAAAACTAATCTAGTCAATAAGCTTGTATGCCTGTCAAAAAGAGTAAATGAGAGGCTCATGACAATGCAATTTGCCACTTGCAGGAAAATGCCATGCCACCTGCATCAATGCTTAATCTTCATGCCATTTTTTTTCACCACAGGTTGGGATCTCCACCTGCCATCAACCAGGGTTGGGTAAGTAGATACTTTTTTAGAGCACTTTTCCTAACTCCTTCCTAATACCAGAGGGTGAGCAGCATGAACCTTGAAAGGCTGCTCAAATACCCAGGGGGCTACCAAATACCACAGCTGCTTCCAGGGAGAAGACAATGCTATAGCCTGGACCACTTGGGTAAAAGATTTTGACTACAACTCCTATTGCATCTGCCTGTGCTTCTAAATAACCTACCTGTCACCACAAGACTTTGATATAGGTATAAATGGTAAGATGATATGGATGGATGATGTCTTAAGAAATAAGAAAAGAGGAGTTAAAGTGAAGGTAACGTTTTTCTTCCCTTTCAGTATATTTTAAGTTGTCTCATTAGTGGGTTACATCCTTCAATATTCTTTTTCCATTCTTTCTGTGTCCCTTTTATGTTTAAAATACAGATGTATCAGGTTCAGGCTCTGCTTTCTAATCAATTTCTTTATTTCCTTTGTAGGCCATGCCCCATACTTTCATTTTTCTTCTATGCCTTATTCTTAAAAATATTAATTTGTGAGGGAAGCAATGAAAAATGGAAGCATCATCACATTATATAAATTATCTTATATCCCAAATCATGTGACTCACCACTACCTCATGGCCTCATCATTATGACTCATTTTTCCAAAAGACTTGTCTCTTCATCTCTGGTTCTGTAAAAATTTTCCCCTTCCCTCCATTCTTGGTGTCTTCTGCTCTTATGAACTCACAGATCCCTTCTCCTGCTTCAGGATGTTGTCCATCAATATACAATACTTTCTCAGAGAGTGGCCTCTCAATGCTCAAATTTCACCCTCTATCCTACTTCCACTTCCCCCCCTCACACCCAGGTCAAAGATATTATTGTGTCTAGTCTTCCTTTGAAGTCACACACTTTCTACAACATGGAAATACCCTTCAATTGAATACCTTCTTTCCTGCTGGGATCAGTCCCCACTTCTTCCAATTTCCCATATTCAACCTTTCCCCTCTGTCACCACTCCCATTTGTCTCCTGCATCTTCTTGCCAAGAAACTATTGAACTTACTAGCATTCCTTTAGTCTTTATCCATAGATTTGTTAATTCAAATAATTCTGAGTCATCACTAATTTTCCTTCAAATTTAATCACTCTTCCATTCTGCAACTCTATTACCCAAACGACATCAATTCACCTCTAAAGAGGTCATGGGGTTTAATCCATGGCACTTCAGTTGAACTATTCTATCTTTGCTTTTTTCTGATTCTTTAAACTCCACTTGAATCTTTATTCCTTTGTATCCTATTTATCTTTCAATGATGCTTCTTCAAAAAAAAATAGTCAGTATTTCCATTTTATTTTTGGGTACTATTATTTCTAAACATAAAATTACTGATTTAGTTACTTATTTGTTCCTTGATTGTTGTATTAAATTTTATTGTGTTTTTATTGTTAGGGGGTTTGAGCAATAGAATATTTTATTTGGAAATACTTAAAATATCTCCCTTGTTGAAAGCATATCTTTATTTATTAAAAATAAAAGTAGGGACAAAGGAATAATAGCATTTCTAGTCTTCAAACTATATTATAAAAAACAATCATCAAAACTATCTGATATAATAATAAAATAGAGAGGCAATTCAAAGAAAAAGACTAAACAAGGGAGAATTAGAAAAAATGGAGTTCAACACAGTGTTCAATAAAGCAGAGAACAAATTATTCATGAAAGAACTACTTGATAAAATCTGCTTAGAAAATTGAAAGTAGTGTGCAAGAAATTAGACTTAGAAGAATACCTTATACCATATACCATTCCACAATACATTCTATTTAAATACTTGACCATAATTTTTAAAAGCATATCATGTCATGTGACCAACAAGAATGTAGATTAGATATTGTCTCTGTAAAACCTCTTAAAATTCTCCAAAATAGAAATTATGTATAAAGCAATTTCAGGTGTTTCCAGGGTTTAGGACATCGAAAATTCAAACCAGGTGAAAACTGAATGAATTAATAACAGAGTAAGCCATTTGATTTTTCAAAAGTTGAGCCATCCTTGTATCATTGGTATAATTTCAAGTTATAATGAATAATTTCTTGTATGAAGGACTATAATTTGCTTGACAGTATTGTGTTGAACATTTTTGAATCAATATTCATTGAGAATAGCCTATAGTTTTTCTTTTGTATTTTATCTTTTCCTAGTTTATATATTACTATTATATTTATCTCATAAAAAGATTCTGGTAAAATAAATCAGAAGAAAAAATTAGTGATCAGAACATACACAATTAAATGCTAACAAAACTGAGAACGCAAAAGAAATATTTTTTAAAATGTAAATTACCCAAACTATCAGAAGTTAGTTAATGTTAAATAACTCAACAATAATAAAAGGAAATAGATCTAGCTATAAAGGAAAGGACAAAAGAAAAAATTCTGGTCCTGGTGATTTCACAGGAAAAGTCTATCAAACTTTTAAATGACATAATAAATAACATCCATAATAAACAAAAGCATCCATAACAAATTCTGTCAAACTTTTAATTAACAGAAGTATCCATAATAATAATTATTCTTGAAAACTAAAGAAGAAAGAACTAGGCATTCAAAGATGGCTCAATATTAGGAAAATAATCACCAAACTTATATACTAATAAAATAAACTTTCAAAATAATATGATTATTTCAGGGGTAAGGAAAAAGATTTTGACAAAGCACAGCTCAATTATGCTAAAAATCTTACAAAGTATAGGCACAGAGTAAACTTTTAAAAAAGATTATAAAAATCATCTATCTAAAACTAAAAGCAATTAACATATGGAATATGCTACATACATACATACATACATACAGATAAAATAAATCTTTTATAGAAAACCTAGAAATAAAGGATTCCAAGTTACTATTACTCAAAACAATTCTGGAAAAGTTAAAGACAGCAATAAAATGAGAAAAAGAAAATTAAAGGCATAAAGATATGTCATAAAGCTTCCTTTATTCATAAGAGTACAGTGTCTTCTTTGATGTGGGTACACCAGGCTGGGTAGTCCTTCCTGTGCTATTGTCTTCCATGCTTCACAACAAATTCCACGGTTCCTCAAAGAGACTTTAGAAGTATCCTCTCTTTTTCTGAACTTCATGTTAGTATTTGCTTTGTGCAAATTCTCTATAAAATAGTCTTTTAAGCAAATTTATGTTTGGCATGTGAACTACATCTGAATTGTACTCTCTGCAGTGGCAATTCAGCTGGAGAAAGGACCTCAGTGTCTTGTACCTGATCTTGCCAGTTGATCTTCAGAATATTCCTATGATAACTCAAATAGAAGTGAATTGGTTTTCTGGCATGGCTCTGGTATACTCTGTTTCACAGGCATATAACAATGAGGTCAGCACAATGGCTCTAGACTTTCCGTCTGAATAGCAGCCAAATACCTCTTTTCTCCCATACATTCCTTTAGAGCCTTTCAAACACTGAGCTGGCTCTGCAATGTACAAATCAACTTCATCATCTATGTATGCTTGGAAAATATACGGCCAAGATAAAAGTGCAAAAGCATCATCCATTATCCAGAACCTGGACAAGCATGCTATCATGAAAATGCTGTATGATACTGATAACTTTTCCCGGCAACCAGATTTTGCCATGACCTGCAAGCCCTCATGATTACCAGTATCAAAAGCCTTGCTTAGATCAATAAATATTGATCCATTTGTCCCTGGCATTTCTCCTTGAGTTGCCAGGTAGCAAACTTCATATTGACCATTCCTAAGATCTTTCTGAAGCCACATTGTATCTCTTAGATTGATAGCCAAGTAGGCTTGGGCAAGTGGACTCAGAGCTGGACATAATAACAATCCTTTGTGAACATCTTCTGGATGATCTCACCCTTTGGAAAAATCACATAATTAGTGTATTGCTTTGATCAGCACACAATTATCGTATTTCTTATCTGTGCTCAGACAAGTTCTGGTCATGAAGTCCTACTATGAATCAAACTTCTGATAATGTTGCTGTTAATCTTCATTGTCACAGCTACAGCTTAATGTATAGCCATTGATGCAAGTACTGAGATCTCTCAACACGGCCTTGGATCTCTAGCCTGTTCTATTCAGCTCCAGACATCCACAGGTTAGAAGCCCATTTGGTCCAGTTGACATTAATTGGTGTCAGAAGTTGGGATTGGACACAGAACCAGGCCACTGTACTCTGGTAGCAATGGGAATGGACTAGGCAACACCAAAGATTTATTTTTCTGAAGTTCAAACTTCTCCCAACCCCCTTGTCTGGTGAGTCCTCTGCCCTTGTCTCTGCTGCAATCCTTCAAGTTCCTGCCTTTGTTGAACTCTCCAATTTTTTTTTTTTTGTAAGGAGAACTCCAGGGACAGTCTACCGACTTGATCATCTTGAATCACCTGATGAGGATGCCTTTTCTTAAACTGCACATCTCTGTTAATTGGCTTCTCTATGTGCCTCTGCTGGGTTGTTGTTGTTGTTACTGCACACCTCTATAAAATTGCACTTGCTTGCCTCTTGCTCCTCTGTGTGCCTCAGTTGTTTTTTAAACTACAGACCTCTGTAAAGTCAAAACTATTTGTCTCAGCAAACATGTACCTCTGTATGGATTGTAAATGTATGTTTTGTTAAAAAAAAATTATCCATGTCAGTTTATAACTGTCTTGTTATTTTGTCTGTGTCTTTGTTTTTGTTTTTTTATAAATGTAAAATGTCTGTGTTGTGTTTATATTGTGAGCAAGATTCTGTTACCTTGAAAGATTGACAATGCATCCAGCCAGAAAAATTTCTATGGGTTATAGTCAAAGAATTTAGAATACTGGGAAAGCTTAATGAACTTTCATTCTTGAAGCAATTGTCCCAGTTATCAGAACTAACTACCACTTTAGGCTTTGTACAAGAAATTAGATTAGAAGAAAAAAAGAAAAAGAAAAAATTTGCAAGATACTTTTTCCCCTGTCTTTTCAGCTTTGGCTATGTTGAATTATAGATAACCAAAATTCATGGAACTATTAAAAGCTTCTTAGCAGATTAAGGAATTTGAAGATTAATCATTTTAAGATTTCAGAGGAAAAGTCCTGGAACCTTGGGGTAATTCCTGGAATTCACTCTCTTCTGAAATATCTTAGCAAGTTTGGAGGATCCACTTTGTAGAATTTGTTTTAAGGAAAAATAAGCATTAGTTTTTATAAAAGTTTTAAAAGTAAATGGCAAAATTAATAGCTTAAATGTTCTAGGGAAATGAAGGAAGGCAGCTAGTTGAAAAGTAATTCCAGAGTGAAGAAAGAAAAAAAAACTAGGTAAATGGTTTGCACTTATAGAACCTCTTGTTAAACCTTTCCTTGACATTTCTGATCATGAAAAAAAATGTTTAAATAAGACTCTTGTGACTCCCCCAGGTCAATAAACCCTCTGTCCGTTAACCCTCTAAAAAGAAGATCAGTTTCTCAAATAAAAGTGTTGGAAAAAAGTCTGGAAAAATATAGGGAAACAAATTACAATTCAGTTGCAGAAATTTATTAGCTGTGTGACCTCAGACAAATTATCTTATCTCTATTTGCCCCAATTTCCTAATATGTAAAGAGAAAAGTAATAATGTAATATAATAATAATAAATATATTATATTAATGATAATAATAAAATAAAAATAAAAACAACCTCCCAGGATTGTTGTGAAGATCAAAATTATATAAGGATTATAAAGTGCTTAACAGAGCAACTGGCATATATTAAGCACTCATTGCTATGATTTGTTCAATTGATTATAATTGTTCTAAACCTGATAATTCCAAAGTAGTTTTAAAGTGCCAAAAGTAATAAAATCAATGATTTTTATATGTGATAATATGGAAATACAATTGATATAACCTGAAGTTTTGTTTCAGGTTTTAAATACATAATATTATTTGTGTTATTATTGTATTTCTAAAATCTCATATTGTGAACTTTGAGATACAATTGTAACATGCCGTTAAATAGAAAGACTTTTTAATTGATGCTATTACACATGAATTGGGCTTTAAAAAGGATGTGACAAAATAAATATTTGTAAAATGTTAAACAATGAATGAGATATGTTTTGTTATAAAGCAGATAATAACAAGAATAATAGAGATTTTTCATTTAAAAATTCTTATCTATTTTGAAAGTTTATAGAGTGGTTTAAAGATGTAACTTCAAAATATTAATGATTAGTCAAGTATCAGATATTTGCTGTATGTCTGAACACCCAGAATATGGGTAGTTTTAACTTATAAGTAAAGAATAATTGAAATGTTCACTATTAGGGAAACATCAAAAAAAGATATTTAAGTCTTAAATTGTGGCTAGTTAAAAAAAAACTCCTAGGACTGTGATTACTATTATTTTGAAATTTGATTACAGGGATAATTGTCTAAATTGTCATGAAATCAATAGTAGAAAATGACATGTTTCAGTCTGGGAACTGCTAAAAGTGAATGTCAGTATCCGGGAAAAGTTTTGGGTTTGACATTGGCATGGATTTGGTAGGATTCTCATGACTCTATTTCTCCATTTTGATATGTCCTTTCTGAAAAGGAAAACTCCACCTGATTAATCTTGAGCCTTACTTTTAACATCCCTACATGATTGGTTTTCAGATAGCACTCATGTGCTAGAAGTGCAAACAGCTAAGGAAGTTTTTCCCTCTGTTAGATACATGACATTGTTATAACTATGCCTCTTTTTCCTTTTTTTTTTTTTTAGCAAATTTCTATAATCAAGAAGTTTTGTAAATATAAGACTAAATATATTAAATAATATACTTATACTGGAATATCTTTAGGTTACTATAATAGGATATAAATCTTACATTTTACAAATATATAAATCTTACATCTTACAAATTTAAACTATATCTATGATCAAATATAAAGATGATATCCTCCTAAGAGGGGAAGCAAAATAATTAAGCAATTAATTAAAAATTAATCAATCAATTAAACAAATAAGAAAAGGTTCTAATGTGAAAGTTTTCTGATTTAATGGAATATTAAATATTGAGAAAAGCAACAGATTTAGACTGTTTTATTTAAGAACTATATACAGATGTATATTAGTGGCTTCAAAAATTTATCTATCATGGAATTTCAGACTTTGAGCTTGTTTTATCAATAAGTTCTCAAAAGTGTATATTACACATAAATTGTATGGATAACAGTAAAGAAGAAGTTATTTTAAAGTATCTGTCTGATATTTTAAAAGGCAGTAGAGCTAATTCTAAGTTGGACCTTCATAATATCTTAAAATATTCTTATATCAGGTACTAGATTTAGGTAATGATTGAAACAACAAATGGTATATAAACTCAAATTATTTGAAGTTTCAATTGTAGAAATACAATTAAATAATATTATTAGCAGAATCATCTAGAAACCTCTTAGTTTGTAACTAGAGAAGCAGAGCCTCCTTTAAAGCTTTCCTAAGAATAAATTCTATTGTCCAAGAAAAGATATCTAGGGAAAAGATAAGTACAAGAGACATTTGTTTCTCAAAATGTGCTAATTAAATGGATATTGAGAATGCGTTACTAGGATACAAGGAGATTTGATGTTAATGAATATTGGTGATAACTGCTATGTTGCTTTGGTCTTTTATTTCAAGATGTTTATGTTTAAGTTTTCTTGGATACCTTGGTGTCATGTAAATCTCTCTTTTCAAAAGTAGTGCTTTGTGAAATCTCTAAAAAGTTTGAATTGTACCTGATTTAATGTAATTATGCAGTTATGGAAATTGTGAAAAAAAAACTTTGTTGTATTGTTTGAAACTAACCCTGTGTGTCTGGGAAAATGGATCATTTCTATGGGTTATTTATAGACTCTTAACCTAGGACCTATGTTATACTAATCAGAAACTCAGATCCAAAGATTGATACAAGGAGTTTTCTCACAATGGTCAACCCATGTGTCTTATAAGGGCTCCTACCAGGTCCTTCTGATTGCTCTCACAGATGTCAAATTTGTAGGTGTGAACTCCTTAATGATCTGGAAAAAAGACCCTGCTTCTGAGTGGATCGAAGAACCCTTTGGGGACCCTGAGATTCATGTAGTACAGAACTACAAGCAGGTGACATCTAGATGAGATAGCTGCCCCAGGATTCCAGACAAGGACTGAATATGCTGTCTAGTTTTAGTTTTTCCTCCTTCCTTTTGTTATGTCTCCACCACTAAGACCCTGATTCAAGAGTGTTAGCATTTTCTCCCTCTACATTCTTGGTCCCCCTCTATTTTATGCTTGCAAGCAAACAATAACTAGTGTACTTTCCCAACAGGTCCCCTCAAGGAACTGAACTTCTGGGATAAAAATGCTAGTCCTGGCCTAAATGGTCTCTCATGACATCTTGGCTTATACCTGCCTCTCCTTCTTTGGTCAAAGAGTAGGAATTGTTGAGATATTAGGAGACACTCTGTTTTCCAGAGCTAAGGTCTATCAAGCTAACTGGGCTTGAGCTTAGTTTAACAACAGTCCTTTGCACTTACCTTCTGTATGATCTCACCCTCTAGTAAATCACATAATTATTGTATTGCTTTGACCAGGACAAGGTGTTCTCTGTGCTTGGACAAGTTCTAGTCATGAAGTCTGGCTATGAAGCAAACTTGTCACATTGTTAGTGTTAGTCCTCATTTATCAGGATTATAGTTCACTGTATGACTATTGGTATAAGTATTGAGATCTACCCATACTACCTTGAGTCTCCCCACTAGAAACAGGGCCTTGGCACATGTATCTAGATCTTCTCCTTGTTTGCAAGCTATTTTCCTCACTTTGAAATCAAACATCTGTTTGATTCCTGACTTTCCCGTCTCTAGCCTGTTTTATTTATCTCCAGTCATCCACAGGTTACGGATTATTTTGGTCTGGTCAACATAACCACACCTAAGAGATGATAACAGAAAAGTAAATTTCATTCCAAATAAGTACCTAAAGTATCTGGGGATCACATTACCAAAAGATCTTTAGAGATTCAATCACAAAATTCACCTTGACAATAATAAAAACTTATTAATTAATAAATATTACATATTTTATATATTATATTATTATATATATTTAGTGCTCATTCCATGACAATATAATAAAAATAACAATATTACCAAAGTTTTTAATTTTCAAAAAATCTTCCATTTACTTCATTATAATCAATCAGTTTTAAAAGGTTTACATTATACATGATCAAATAAAAATAAAATGTATTTGGGAAAACAAAAATTCTGGAATATCAAGATTCTAGGATGATAGAGATAATGTTGAAGCAGGAGGGAAGGGGAGAGGGAATAATACTTCCAAAACTCAGATTATATTATGAAACAGAAGTTGTTATAACCCTCTAATATTGATTTTTAAAATGAAGAGGTAAATCAATGGAACTAGACATGGGAAAATCACAAACAAAAGAACTTAATGACATTATTTAATAGAAAGAATTTTCTCATTAAAACTGATGGAAAAATTGGAATGAAGTTTAGGAGAAATTAGGTTTAGATTAGATTCTATACTAGTGGCATCAAACTCAAAGATAAATGAGGGATGATCACTACTCTCTATATAAGAATTCCTGCAGGCCACATATTGTCTTAGTTTTATAATGTAATGTTATATATTAAAATGTTGTTTTATTGTATTTTTATTATTTTGCTAAATATTTTTCAGATACATTTTAAACAGATTCAGGGTGTATGCAGGATACTTTGTTTCGATATTACCATATTCCATCTTATATTCTAAATGGATATGTTAATTTTAAATTATCATTATATGTAACCCATATCCCAAAGTCCTTTATTGGTGGAAATCAATGTCCTCAGCCTGTGTAAAGGGCAGGCTGGAGTTAAAAGCCAGTGAAAAGAGCTTCAGTTCTTTCAAGTCTTTGAATCTGCTCATGTCTCATCAAATCTCTTCTGTTTTTTCAGGCTCTTTGCAGTCACTTCAGGCTCTTAGGGCTTCCAGTTTTGAGGGAAAAGATGGAAGTTGCCAACCCTACTTCAGGTTCCTAAAGGAAAAGACTGGGAAGAAGGTGGACATGAGAGGAACTGGCAGCCTCCATCATGTCCCTCTCTACAATTAGCTACTCTAGAGACTTTAGAGAACTTCCCTCTGAGTAAGATCCAAGATTCTTTCTCTTGATTGAACTGAGTTACTTTGCTTATAATGGGTTGCTTTGCTACTTCCTATTTGTGTTCACTGTGTTATTGGTATTTTGTGGGAAAGCAGTAAACCTTTGGTTGTAAAGCTTGGGATCCTGCTTTTCCCATTAAATGAACAGTAATCAGAAGTTGAATCTAAAGTTGAACTTGAAGACCACATCCCTTAATTTTTTTTTTAATTTTAATGGAGCAGATGTGTGTGTTTGTGTGTGTGTGTGTATGTGTGTGTGTGTGTGTGTTGCTTGGTGCCTTCTCTCTCTAAGAAAAACAGTGGCCAAATTTCTAAACCCAACTTCCTGCTTCTTCTCTCTACAAGATATAAAATCTCCCTTGGAAAAAGGGTAGGAAGGATGGGAAGAGACTAGAAATGTTTATTTTGCCCTTCCTTTGAAGTATAAAACAGCACTGCCTCCTACATGCTATGGATAATTCTTATTACATATAAGTAATTAGAAAAGAAGCACAATTTCAGAGATATGAGAAGATATATTTATAATCAAATGATAGAAGCAGTTACCAAAGATAAGAGTTAACTTTAATTGCACAAAAATGACAAGTATCAGTACAGTTAAAATCAATACATCTCACATAAGAAGGAAGCTGAAGATGAAAAAAAAAATCTTTATATCAAATTTCAATAGTAAGAATTTAATATCCAGATATACAAAAGTTAGCAGATATAAATAAAACCAATTGCCATTCCCCAACAGATAGTGGTCAAGTGACAGGAACAAAAAGTTATCAAAAGAAAAATTTTTAAATATTAATAACCACATGAAAGAATACTCCAAATTGTTAATAGTAAGAGAAATGCAAATCAAAATAACACTGAAGCTTCACCCCACAACTTAAAAATGGACGATGACAAAAATGGCAACAGTCAATGTAAGATGGTTTATAGAATGATAGACTTTTTCATACATTCTTGGAGAAATTTTATTTAGTGTAACCATTTTGGACTACAATTTAAAATTATGGAAATAACTAAAATATCCATATCCTTTGAGCCAGAGATTCCATTACTGGGCTCATACCTTTAAAAAGCCCTCAATAAGATGTTTCCATAAACAATAAGTTATTTTTATCAGTACTTTTAGTGGTAGAAAAGATTGGAAACATGCCTATCAATTGGATACGGTTAAACAAATTGCAATACATGACATTGGATAAGTCACTTAATCTCTTTGAGCCTGTTTCCTACTATTTATGATATTTTAAAAAAGTTTCCCTTACACATATACTTTGTAGGATTTTTAACATTTATGTTACTCAAACTTCAGGTCCCTTTCAAAGTATCCAGCTCTTCCTTTGCACTTGAAAATGCTTCCCATTGATGTTTCCATCTTATGTTTTTCCTATCTATAACTTTGCTGATCTACATGAGACACAAACTTAAAAAAAAAATTATAATCTTTTTTTTTTCTTTTCTTTAAGATAGCCAGGAAGTTGTGTTCTTCTAAAGCTCCACCTTCCAATTAGGGCTGTATTTCTGTGGAAAGTCAATAATGGAAAGTGGTTTCATAGCAGTGAAATCTGGTAGGGTAGCAAGGCAACAATCAGGCAGGGCTGCCTCTGCTGCTTTTGTCAGTTTGTAGTTTGATTATTCTATTAATTAAAAAAAAGAGTAATTGGGATCTCCCTTTGAAGGAGAGAGTAGCTTCAAAAAAGTAAGATTTATGAGTGATCTAGGAAAGCATTTTATGACTCAGGGGACAATTATGAGTGCTTGAGATTCAGAACCATGCAAATTCATAGTTTAATTCCATTTATTTTATGGAACTCCAAACTTCTTGGAAACAAGCTCTGCTCTCAGCATATATGCACAAGCTGTTTATGAAGGAGTACTGAGAATGAGAAAGCATATTATGCTTACAACTCTGGCATATTTGGTTTTGGTCTTACTGTTTAGAGTCTTCCATTTAGGCTGAAAATTTATTGAATTACATTAAAAGGAATGTATACAAAGTCACTCTCAAATTAAACAACCAGACCAAGGCATCTAGTAAATATGTGAAGAAAAATTCATAAAAGGCCATAGGCATAGGTAAATTCTGGCCACATATTTCTAGGACAGAGAGAGCCAGATCAGCACACAAAGATCTGCCAGAATAAACAGAGCTAAATTTATATGCACTTCTGTTGCTCACATAACCCTAAAGCCTGCACCTACTTTACCAAGATACTTTATTAACATATATCTCCAAGGGGGCATTGGGAATGTACTTAGTTTGTTGTTGTTATTCAGTCATGTCTGACTCTTTGTGACCCCATTTGGGATTTATTTGGCAAAGATACTGAAATAGTTTGCCATTTCCTTCTCCAGCTCATTTTACAGATGAAGAATTGAGACAAACAGGGTTAAGTAACTTGCCCAGGATTACACAACTAATAAATGTCTGAGGCCAGATTTGAATTCAGGAAGATATTCTTCCTGATTCCAGGCCCAGTGCTCTATCTACTGTACCACTTAGCTGCCATTTATACCTTCAAACAAAGCCACAAATCTCAGTCTTGTCTATATTTGCACAAATGATATATCTTTAAACTAACTATAATTCATCTAGACATGCACTCCTAAAGAATAAAATGCGGGGGGAGAGGGAGGGAAGCTGTTCAGAAATTCCAGTATTCTTGTGTTTGTACTCTAGACAATCCTGGAGACTACTATCCTAGATTGAAAGTTTATAGAGGAAACTTCATAGCTTGATTTTTGATGAAGGGAAAATTATCATCTATATTGTAATATAAATGGAAATACTAATAAATAAGAGATAAATTGCTATGCATAAATTGCTTTTTCCTTACCAATTCATTTATTAACTACATATGATAATTGGCCCACCACAATATATTACAAAAATAGGGTGAGTAGAGACTCTTACTAAAACAAGTAGCAGTATGAGAGTTCTCATAGAGAAAGAGTACACACAATAATATTCTATTCCAGAAGAAAAGGGAGAAGTGAATTTAAAAAAAAAAATCATGAGGAAAAGGAAAAAGAGATGACTTTTCTGGGTATCACTTAGAGATATTAAAATGTATATTTAAATAACAACATTCTTTATATGACTTATGTCTCACACAGATAGTTACAAACTTTAAGAACTACCCACAAAGAGAAAATAAAACCTATTGAGAGAAGCAAATTTAATCTAACTGTACATTCTTTTTATTTCCAGCATTTGGATTTATTTACATTTCAGCTTCTGCTAAAGGATTCAGTGCAGAACTAAAATATGATGACTTATTTGGCAACAGGAAAAAATAGCACTTACCCAAATGCAATAAAGATAAACAATAAGTTTCAGTGATGCATATAGTATGTTCCCTGCTCTCCTGTTTATTCTTTCTTTCCTCAGCAAAAGTTCCACTAAAAAACGGCTAAGCAGCAATTTACCAAATTAGCCAGTCACTTTGCTTGTGACCAAACATCATCTTATCTAAAGAGGCTAAATATCTTCTGAAGTAAGTCTAACTCTAAAATAAAGTGTTTTATTTAATGCTGAATATTATAAAGCTTCAAAGATGTGGTTAATTTTAGATACTTTTATTAATGAGGGATATAGATTATATGTATACATAAAATCTACATGAAATTGCAAAACCATAACCTTAAGCAAGACCAGTCCCTGCATAACCAAGAAACAAAGGTATGCTACATTTAACACACTAATATTAAATGAACAAATACTTTCAATCTTTAAATCACTGTAATATTTTATACTCAGAGATAATAGTGTAAGACATATTTTTGTAAAAGAACAAAGTAGGTGGCGGCAGCTAGGTGGTGCCGTGAATGGAGCACCAGCCCTGAAGTTAGGAGAACCTGAGTTCAAATCTGATTTCAAACACTTAACACTTCCTACCTGTGTGATCCTGGGCAAGTCACAACTCCAATGATCTTAGCACAAAAAAAAAAAAAGAGAGAGACTAAGTGCTCAACATCGTTGTATTTCATGAATGTGTTTTTATTATTACTTGGTGGATTACTTATGATTGAATATCTATCTTAATATCTTTCATTTACCTCCCCTAAATCCTATAAAGAAAAATATAAAACTAAAATGCATAATTAACTATTGGGTACAGATCTCAAACAAAATTTCACATTTAGGAGAAGTATGCTTTGGTAGAATATACCCTAAGCCTTATTAAAACAATTCTTCTGTAAGATTAGGCTATTTTCAGGCAATTTCTAAGGCTTATCTCTACTTTACTGATTCTCCAACAGTACCTTTATCTGATGCATAGTTTAAACATAGTATATGACAATTCTTACACATAATATTTTGTTATTAACTTTAATTATGATTCAAAACAAAATACAGAACATCTTTTTTTGCTAGCATATAGATAATTTTAACCAATAAGTAAAATATTCTGCATGTCATATATAAAGATGTTATTATAAATACATTTTATTTTTCTAGAAAAAAATTAGTTGTGTTAGAATATTATATATTTTCCCCATTTTGGGGGGAGGGAGATCTATTTTACTTTCAATTTTTATTTTTAATATTCATTTTTTAAAAATTATGTTTCAAATTCTCTCCCTTCTTTCTGCCCCTTCCTTACTCATTGGGAAGGCAAGTAATATCATATCAATTATACATGTGAAGTCATGCAAAATATATATCCATAATAGCTATGTTGGAAAAAAGGCAAAAATATGAAGACAGTTTTGCTTTTTGCTGAGGCAATTGAGGTTAAGTGACTTGCCCAGGGTCACACAGAAGACAATTAAAAAAAAAAAGAGAGCTTAAATTAACTCTCAAGATTCTAACATCAAGTCCCTTGAAATTCTTGACCTTTTGTTTTTCCAGATGAATTTTGTTGTTATTTTTTCTAGGTCAGTTAAATAACTTCTTGGGAGTTTGATTGGTATAGAAATAAATAGATTAGTTTAGGTAGTATTGCCATCTTTATTATATTCGCTCAACCTATCCAAGAGCACTTGATATTTTTTCCAATTATTTAGATCTAACTTTATTTGTGTGGATAGTGTTTTGTAGTTTTGCTCATATAGATCCTGACTTTCCCTTGGCAGATATATTCCCAAATATTTTATACTATCGATAGTTATTTTGAATGGAATTTCTCTTTGTATCTCTTGCTGTTGCATTTTGTTGGTGATGTATAAAAATGCTGATGATTTATATGGATTTATTCTGTATCTGCAACTGTGCTAAAGTTGTGGATTAATTCTAATAGTTTTTTAGTGGATTCTCTAGGGTTCTCTAAGTAGACCATCATATCATCTGCAAAGAGTGATAATTTGGTTTCCTCATGACCTACTCTAATTCCTTTAATCTCTTTTTCTTGTCTTATTGCCAAGGCTAGCATTTCTAATACAATATTGAATAGTAATGGTGATAGTGGGCAACCTTGTTTCACCCCTGATCTTATTGGGAATGGTTCCAGTTTATCAGCATTACATATGATGCTAGCTGATGGTTTTAAATAGATGCTACTGACTATTTTAAGGAAAAGTCCATTAATTCCTATACTCTCTAGTGTTTTTAATAGGAATGGATGTTGGATTTTATCAAATGCTTTTTCTGCATCTATTGAGATTATCATATTTTTTTTGTTAATTTGGTTATTGATATAGTCAATTATGTTAATAGTTTCCTTAAATATTGAATGATCCCTGCATTCCTGGTATAAATCCTACTTGGTCATGGTGTATTATTCTGGGAATGATTTTCTGTAATCTCTTTGCTAATATTTTATTTAAGATTTTTGCATCAATATTCATTAGGGATGTTCGTCTATAATTTTCTTTCTCTGTTTTTGTTTTACCTGGTTTAGGTATCAGTACCATGTCTGTATCATAAAAGGAATTTGGTAGGAGTTCTTCATTCCCTATTTTTTCAAATAGTTTATATAACATTGGAGTTAATTGTTCTTTAAATGTTTGGTAGAATTCACATGTAAATCCATCTGGTCCTGGGGATTTTTTCTTAGGGAGTTGATTAATGGCTTGTTCTATTTCTTTTTCTAAAATGGGACTATTTAAGTAATTTATTTCCTCTTCTGTTAATCTGGGCAATCTATATTTTTGTAGATATTCCTCCATTTCACTTAGGTTATCAAATGTATTGGCATAAAGTTGGGCAAAGTAACTCCTTATTATTGCTCTAATTTCCTCTTCATTGGTGGAAAGTTCTCCCTTTTCATTTTTGAGATTAACAACTTGATTTTCCGCTTTCCTTTTTCTAATCAAATTAACTAGAGGTTTATCTATTTTGTTCTTTTTTTCATAAAACCAACTTTCAGTTTTATTTATTAATTCAATAGTTTTTTTTACTTTCAATTTTATTAATCTCTCCTTATATGTTTAGGATTTCAAGTTTGGTATTTGATTGGGGGTTTTTAATTTGTTCTTTCTCTAGCTTTTTTAGTTGCAAGCCCAATTCATTGATTTTCTCTTTCTCTATTTTATGCAAATAAGCATCAAGAAATATAAAATTTCCCTTTCTTACCGCTTTGGCTGTATCCCACAAATTTTGGTATGTTGTCTCATAATTGTAATTCTCTTGGATGAAATTAGTAATTGTGTCTGTAATTTGCTGTTTCACCCATTCATTCTTTAGGATGAAATTATTTAGTTTCCAATTGCTTTTTGGTCTATTTTCTCCTGGCCTTATATTGCATGTGATTTTTATTCCATCATGATCTGAAAAAAATACATTTACTATTTCTGCCTTCCTGCATTTGATTTTGAGGTGTTTGTGTCCTAACACATGGTCAATTTTTGCATAAGTTCCATGAACTGCTGAGAAAAAGTAAACTCCTTTCTGTCTCCATTTAATTTCCTCCAAAGATCTATCATACCTAACTTTTCTAACATTTTGTTTATCTTTTTAACTTCTTTCTTATTTATTTTGTGGTTTGATTTATCTAGTTCTGAGAGAGGGAGGTTGAGATCTCCCACTATTATAGTTTTGCTGTCTATTTCTTCTTACATCTCTCTGATCTGTACCAGATCTAAAACTATATTATAAAGTAGTGGTCATCAAAACCATTTGGTACTGGCTAAGAAATAGAGTAGTGGATCAGTGGAATAGGTTAGGTTCACAGGACAAAATACTCAATGACAATAGTAATCTAGTGTTTGATAAACCCAAAGAGTCTGTTTTTTGGGATAAAAACTCACTATTTGACAAAAACTGCTGGGAAAATTGGAAACTAGTATGAAAGAAACTAGGCATTGACCCACACCTAACACCATATACCAAGATAAGGTGAAAATGGATTCATGATCTAGACATAAAGAATGATATTATAAACAAATTATAACAATGTAGGATGGTCTACCTCTCAGACCTGTGGAAGGGGAAGGAATTTGTGACCAAAGAAGAACTAGAGATCATCATTAATCACAAAATAGATATGTTTGACTATATCAAGTTAAAAAGGTTTTGTACAAACAAAATGAATGCAGACAAGATTAGAAGGGTAGCAATAAAATAATCCCTTGGCAGTTTGCTTTGATAATAAGTAAATTAATTTAGGGAAAATTGTCATTTTGTTATGTTGGCTTGGTCTATTCATAAACAATATTTTTCAATTTCTTTAGATCTATCTTTATTTGGATGAAAAATGTTTTATAATGTTATCTGGATTTGTCTTGGCATGTAGACTTCCAAGTATCCTTTTTTTTTTGTTTTTTTGGTTTTTTTTTTGCCTAGGCAATTGGGGTTAAGTGACTTGCCCAGGGTCACACAGCTAGGAAGTGTCTGAGACCAGATTTGAACTCAGGTCGTCCTGACTTCAGGGCTGGTGCTCTATCCACTGCGCCACCTAGCTGCCCCCGACTTCCAAGTATCTTAAAATGTCTGCCATCACTTTATTTAAAATTTCTCTATCTTCCTGCTGATTGATGTGAATTTATTTTTCATCCTATAATTTTTTGTTGTTACTTAATTATTTCAACAGGTTTTTTAAAGTTGATTTTCTTGGATTCTCTAAGTATACCATCATATGTTTTCAAAGAAAGATAGTTTTGTTATTTTTGCCTATTTTTATTCTTTTAATTTCTTCTTCTTGTCTTACTACTATAGCTTGTATTTTAATACAGTAATAAATAATAATGGTTATAATAGATATCTTTGCTTCACCCCTAATCTTATTGGGAAGAGTTCTAGATTATCCATACCCATTACGGATAATTCTTCCTCTTGTTTTTAGATAAATATTGCTAATTATTTTAAGGAAAGCTCCATTTATTCCTATATTTTCTAGTATTTTTAGGAATGGGTGTATTTTTTTTCAAAACCTTTTAATACATTTTTTGATATAGTCAAATGATTTTTGTTGTTTTTGTAATTTTTCTGATCAATTATGGTTACAATTTTCCTAATATTGAACTAGCCTCACATTCCTGTGACAAATCCCATTCTGTCATAGTATTTGATCTATGTGATACATTGCTGTCCTTTCTAGCATTTTATTTATATTTTGTAATACTAGCTTCTTTGCTTTCCAGAACATCATATTCCAAGCCCTCTATTCCTTTTAACATGATAGCTGCTAAATCTTGCGGCAATCTGAATGTGGCTCCACAATATTTGAATATTTCTTTATGGCTACTTGCCAACTTTTCTCCTTGACCTGGGAGCTCTGGAACTTGGCTGTTAAATTATTGGGAGATTTTTTTTTTGGATCTCTTTCAAGAGGTGATTGGTGTATTCTTTTAATTTCCACTTCACCCTCTCATTCTTGGATATTAGGACACATGATTTTGTAAAATATAATGTCTAATCTTTTTCTTTCTCTTTTTGGAAGACAATTGGGGTTAAATAACTTGCCCAGGGTCACAGAGCTACTAAATGTTAAGTGTCTGAGACTAGATGTGAACTTAGATCCTCCTGACTCCAGGATTAGTGTCTTATCCACTGAGCTATCCATCTAGTTGCCCTTAATCTCTTTCTTTAATCATGGCTTAAGGTTACTAGAATAATTCTTAAATTATTTCTCTTTGATTTATTTTCCATTTTTTTGTTTTTTTTCCAATGACATTTCACATTTTTTCCTATTTTTAAATTTTTTTGCCTTGTTTTATTATTTACTTTTTTAAAAAATTAAAGCTTTTTATTTGTAAAACATATGCATGGGTAATTTTTCAACAATGACCCTTGCAAAGCCTTCTGTTACAAATTTTTCCCTCCTTCCCCCCATCCCCTCCCCTAGATGGCAGGAAGTCTAATACATGTTAATTATGTTAAAATACGTGACAAATCGGATATGTGTATAGCTACTTTTAAAGTTATCTTGCTGTACAAGAAAAATTGGATCTATAAGAAGAAAGAAAAAAATACCTGAGAAGAAAAATATAATGCAAGCAAACATCAATAGAGAACATGAAAATGCTATGTTCTGGTCCATACTCAGATCTCACAGGCCTCTCCCTGGGTGTATATGGCTTTCTTCATCACTGAACAATTGGAACTGGTTTGAGACATTTTTTTTTATTTTTTAATTTTTTTTATTAAAGCTTTTTATTTGTATAACATATGTATGGGTAGCTCCCCAGCATTGATCTTTACAAAGCTTTCCATTACAAATTTTACCCCCAGTCCCCTCCTCTCCCCTAGATGGCAGGAAGTCCACTACATGTTAATAATGTTGAAATGCTTGAGAAGTTATGCAAGAAAAATCCTATCTACAAGAAAAAAAAAAGAATCACAGAAAGGCAACACAATGCAAGCAAATGTCGAGATCATGAAAATGTTACATTGTGGTCCATATTTCATATCCCTCTCTCTGGGTGTATATGGTTTTCTTCAGTGAACAACTGGAACTGGTTTGAGACAATTCTTTGTTGCAGAGAGTCATGTCCATCAGAATTGATCATCATGTAATACTGTTGTTGCTGTGTATTATGATCTCCTGGTTCTGCTCATTTCACTCAGCATCAGTTCACGCAAGTCCCTCCAGGCCTCTCTGAAATCGTCCTGCTGGTCGTTCCTTACAGAGCAATAATATTCCATAACATTCATATAGCATAATTTATTCAGCCACTCCCCAATTGATGGGCATCCCCTCAGTTTCCAGTTTCTAGCCACTACAAAAAGGGCTGCCACAAACATTCTTGCACATGTGGCGCCCTTTCCCTCCTCTAAGATCTCTTTGGGATATAGGCCCAATAGAAACACTGCTGGGTCAAAGGATATGCACAGTTTGACAACTTTTTCAGCATAGTTTCAAATTGCTCTCCAGAATGGCTGGATCCTTTCACAGTTCCACCAACAATGTATTAGTGTCCCAATTTTCCCACATCCCCTCCAACATTCAGAGTTATATTTTCCTGTCATTTTAGCCAATCTGACAGGTGTGTAGTGGTACCTCAGAGTTGTCTTAATTTGCATTTCTCTGATCCATAGTGATTTGGAGCAACTTTTCATATGACTAGAGATGGTTTTAATTTCATCATCTGAAAATTGTCTGTTCATATCCCTTGACCACTTATCTATTGAAGAGTGGCTTGAATTCTTATATATATATGAGACAATTCTGTATAAATTTTAGAAATGAGGCCTTTATCAGAACCATTAAATGTAAAGATGATTTCCCAATTTGATGCTTCCCTCCTAATCTTGTCTGCATTTGTTTTGTTTGTACAGAAACTTTTTAACTTAATATAATCAAAATTATCCATCCGGTGTTCAATTAGGAGTTCCAGGTCTTCTTTGGACATAAATTTATTCCATCATCCACAGGTCTGAGAGATAAACTATATTACGTTCCTCTAACTTGCTTACAAAGTCCCTCTATATGTCTAGATCATGAACCCATTTAGATCTTATCTTGGTATGTGGTGTTAGGTATGGGTCAAGCCCTAATTTCTTCCACACTAGTTTCCAATTTTCCCAGCAGTTTTTGCCAAATAGAGAGTATTTATCCCAAAAGCTGGGGTCTTTGGGTTTATCAAACACTAGATTATTAAGGTTAATGCCTAGGTTGTCCTGATATCCTATCCTGTGCCACTGATCGACTGCTCTATTTCTTAGCCGGTACCAAACGGTTTTGATGACAACTGCTTTATAATATAGTTTTAGATCTGGTAGAGCAAGGCCACCTTCATCCGCCTTTTTTTTTCATTAATCCCCTTGAAATCCTTGACCTTATTCTTCCAAATGAACTTTGCTACTATGTTTTTTAGATCTGTAAAATAATTTCTTGGGAGTTTGATTGGTATGGCACTAAATAAGTAGATTAGTTTGGGTAGTATTGTCATTTTTATTATATTCACTCTGCCTACCCATGAGCACTTCATATTTTTCCAATTGATTAGGTCTGATTTTATTTGTGTGGAAAGTGTTTTATAATTTAGTTCGTATAGTTTCTGACTTTTCCTTGGCAGATAGATTCCCAAATATTTTATCCTATCAGCTGCTATTTGGAATGGAATTTCTTTTTGTATCTCTTGCTGCTGAACTTTGTTGGTAATATATAAAAATGCTGATGATTTATGTGGATTAATTTTGAATCCTGCCACTTTGCTAAAGTTGTGAATTGTTTCTAGTAGTTTTTTAGTTGAGTCTCTAGGGTTCTCTAAGCATACCATCATCTCACCTGCAAAGAGTGATAATTTGGTTTCTTCATTACCTACTCGGATTCCTTTTATCTCTTTTTCTTCTCTTATTGCTAAAGCTAACATTTCTAATACAATATTAAATAGTAATGGTGACAGTGGGCAGCCTTGTTTCATTCCTGATCTTATTGGGAATGGTTTTAGTTTGTCTCCATTACATATGATGCTTGCTGATGGTTTTAAATAGATGCTACTGATCATTTTAAGGAAAAGCCCTTTTATTCCTATACTCTCTAGTGTTTTTAATAGGAAAGGGTGTTGGATTTTATCAAAGGCTTTTTCTGCATCTATTGAGATAATCATATGGTTTTTGTTAGTTTGGTTATTAATATAATTAATTATGCTGATAGTTTTCCTAATATTGAACCAGCCCTGCATCCCTGGTATAAATCCTACTTGGTCATAGTGTACTATCCTGGGGATGACTTTCTGTAATCTCATTGCTAATATCTTACTTAAAATTTTTGCAT
>JAJPUD010005525.1:31522-59692 GCA_023553655.1 Myrmecobius fasciatus | reverse complement strand
GCTTTGGAAAAAAAAAGTTTTTTTTTTTTTGCAAAGGTCAATGTTGAAAAGTCACTCATATGTTTTGCAAATAAAAAGCTTTATTAAAAAAAAAAAAAGATATTGTATCCTTCTTCCACTGATTTCAGTTTATTTTCCTATTTATCCTCCAGCTCTCTTTTGAGGTTCCTTATGCAGTCTTCCAGAAAGGCCTTTTGAAAAAGTGACCAGTGATGGTCTTTAATACCTTCATCTTGTATTTTATCTAAAGGAACCTCAGGATCTGGCATCAATGCTTCTTTGCCTTGATAAAAGCTTTCTATGGTGAGAGCTCTCTTTTGCTTCTTCATTTTTTTTAGACAGCATAGATATCTCTTTAAGGTAGGGAAAAAAATGGGGACTGAAAAGCTTTGCCCTGGGGCACTTTGGCGAGTTAATTTAAGGTGCTGGGCCAGTGGAGGCTAGGACTAAGTGCAAATTACTCCTTAAACAAGACAAGTCTGCTAGAACACCTTTCCCCAATCAGGGCAGAGTGTCCTGAGTGCCTCAGATAAACTCCAGGTGTTTGGAATTTGGAGTTTGGAGTTTGGAATTTCTGCCACAATGAGCTGAGCTGAGTCCCACCCTCACTTCCGGCCTACACAGGAGTCGTCTATTTATCTCTCTGTCCGAGTCAGACTAACCTGATATGAAGTTCTTCAAAAAGCAGTGCCCAAATATTTCTGAGTTCGTTGACTTGAAGATCAGTTCAGAGGCTTATTTTATTGTTGATTTGAGAGAAGATCGGAGGAGAGGCAGAAAGTCACCTTTTCACTCCGCCATCTTGGCTCTGCCCCGAGACATTTCATTGTTAAAGAGAACCACGTCCATCAGAATTGATCGTCATATAGTCTTGTTGTTGCCATGTATAATGATCTCCTTGTTCTGCTCATTTCACTTGGCATCAGTTCATGCAAGTCTCTCCAGACCTCTCTGAAATCATCCTGCTGGTCATTTCTTACAGAAAAATAATATTCCATGACATTCATATACCATAGTTCATTCAGCCATTCTCCAACTGAGGGGCATCCATTCATTTTCCAGTTTCTAGCCACTACAAAAATTGCTGCCACAAACATTCTTGCACATGTAGGGCCCTTTTCTTCTTTTATGATGTGTTTGGGATATAGGCCCAATAGAAACACTGCTGGGTCAAAGGATATGCATCGTTTGAAACTTTTTGAGCATAGCTCCAAATTGCTCTCCAGAATGGTTGGATCCATTCAAAGCTCCACCAACAATGCATCAGTCTCCTGGTTTCCCCTCATCCCCTCCAACATTCCTCATTATCTTTTTCTGTCATCTTAGCCAATCTGAGAAGTGTATAGTAGTACCTCAGAGTTGTCTTAACTTGAATTTCTCTGATCAATAGTGACTTAGAGCCCCTTTTCATATAACTAGAAATAGTTTTAATTTCATCATCTGAAAATTGTCTGTTCATATCCTTGTCCATTTATCGATTGGAGATATTTTATTATTTCCTAATGTTTTGCAGAGTCATTAGCTTTCACTTGTCCAATTCTAATTTTTTTAAATTCTTTTTTTATTAAAGCTTTTTATTTGTATAACATATGTATGGGTAGTTCCCCAGCATTGATCTTTACAAAGCTTTCCATTGCAAATTTTACCCCCAGTCCCCTCCTCTCCCCTAAATGGCAGGAAGTCCACTACATGTCAATAATGTTGAAATACTTGACAAGTTATGCAAGAAAAATCCTATCTACAAGAAAAAAAAGAAAATCAGAGAAAGGCAACACAATGCAAGCAAATATCGATAGAGATCATGAAAATGTCACGTTGTGGTCCATATTTCATATCCCTCTCTCTGGGTATATATGGTTTACTTCAGTGAACAATTGGAACTGGTTTGAGACAATTCTTTGTTGCAGAGAGCCATGTCCATCAGAATTGATCATCATGTAATACTGTTGTTGCTGTGTACGATGATCTCCTGGTTCTGCTCGTTTCACTCAGCATCAGTCATGCAAGTCCCTCCAGGCCTCTCTGAAATCGTCCTGCTGGTCGTTTCTTACAGAGCAATAATATTTCATAACATTCATATACCATAATTTATTCAGCCACTCTCCAATTGATGGGTGTCCCTTCAGTTTCCAGTTTCTAGCCACTACAAAAAGGGCTGCCATATATAGAGAGAATTGTCTCATATATATAAGAATTCAAGCCACTCTTCAATAGATAAGTGGTCAAGGGATATGAACAGACAATTTTCAGAGGATGAAATTAAAACCATCTCTAGTCATATGAAAAGTTGCTCCAAATCACTATTGATCAGAGAAATGCAAATTAAGACAACTCTGAGGTACCACTACACACCTGTCAAATTGGCTAAAATGACAGGAAAAGATAAAGATGAATGTTGGAGGGGATGTGGGAAAACTGGGACACTAATACATTGTTGTTGGAACTGTGAATGGATCCAACCATTCTGGAGAGCAATTTGGAGCCTTGCTCAAAAAGCTATCAAACTGTGCATAAGCTTTGAACCAGCAGTGTTTCTACTGGGCCTATATCCCAAAGAGATCTTAGAAGAGGAAAAAGGACCCACATGTCCAATTCTAATTTATAAGGAAATATTTTCTTCAGTGAAATTTGTATCTTTTTTTTTTCATATTTGGCCAATTTTACTTTTTAAGGAACTGTTTTCAATTGTGAAATTTTATATCTCCTTTTCCATTTATTTAATTCCATTTTAAGGGGTTACTTTCTTTAGGGTTTGTATGTGTGTGTGGGAGATTGCCTTTTCATAATTTTCCTAAATCACTCATTTCTTTTTCCACTTTTACTCTATCACTCTTATTTGATTTTTTAAAAGTTGTCTTTTGGCTCTTCTAGGACTTCTTGTTGGGCTTAGTTTTCATAGTTTTTTTTGTTCTTTTTGAGCCTTTGTTCATAGCTTTTTTAACATCACTGTCTTCTACGTTTGTGTCTTATCTTCCTTGTTAACACACTGTTTTTTTGTTTGTTTTTTTTAATAGTCGTTCTTTTTTTCTTATTATTTGTTTATTTTTCTAGCCCATTTCTTGACTTTGAACTTTATATTGAAGTTTGTCTCTTTTCCCAGAATGAGGATGGGAGGGCACTATCAAAACCTTCAGGTTCTTTTGCAGTTTTTTCAAAGGTAGTTCTGGGGGTTTGGGAGTTTTTAGTGCTTCCAAAGTGTTATAATGTGGTAGTTGTTGTTTGTCCTTAATTTCCAAAGAAGACTATGATATTAGACAGATGGTGCCATGACATGCAAGTAAATTGGATTTAAATGAGGGAGGTCTTACTTTCTTTTCTCCTCCAAAGTCATCTGGGTCCAGTGGCAATATATAGATCAGGATGATTTAGAGATAGCCCTACATGCAGTGGGAGACATTGGCCTTTTTAAGCTAGGGTGTTTAAGTTTCAGTTTGACTGAAGCAATAGCTAATCAGTGACTAAGGTTAGGTAAGAAATGAGGCAGAGAATGGTCCTATCTACCCATTTTTTAAAAATTATCAATCTAGAAGAGGAAGACCTCATTATTTACTTTGACTCGGGCCAATCAGGACCCTAAATGACCAACTAGGGGTTGACCTGGGAACTATGGTTGGCCAATCCATGAGAAGCAAAGTTTTGGGGGAAGGGGAGAAGTTAAGGCATGCCTCATAAGAATAAAAGAAAAAAAAAACTTCAAGATACCTTTGAGGTGTGTGGATAGAACTGTAGTCACTGCTCTCCTACTCAACATTCTAATCCTTATCCAGGAAGTGCTTCTGCTTCCTTGGGACCAAAAGTCTCCTTATTTTCTCCGATCCCTTGTAATCTCTAATGACCTTTTCTGCCTTGGAACTGCATCCCATGCAGTTGAAGCCTGGGGTGAAGAGTGGGGGGCTATATGTAGAGGTTGAAGCTATCAGCCAAGCTTTCCTCTGTCCAGGGCTCTAGTCAGAGCTGGGAAATTGGTCCTGCTAAGAGTTTTCAATTGCCACTACTACTACTGCCTAACCCAAGACTTGCCTGCTGATGGAACAATCTCAAGTTTCCTGGGCTCCAACCTGCCTTTTCTGAGGAGGAGTTGCCCATGACTGAGGGCAATAACAGTGGCAGCAGGGGCTGGACAATTCACCTTACATCCTTACTGCTCAACCAAAACAACAACCAAATGCAAAACGCGTCCAGCAAGCATCAAGTGCTGAAGCATTTTTTCCTTATCAAAATACATCAAATACCAAATTCAATGAGTTTCAAAGCAGATGAGTGCAAAGGTACCATTAAATATGGAAGTCATCTTGAGAGTAGAAAGCATTTGCAGCTGAAATAATATAAGAAAAATTTAGTAAACTCCTTGAATATTTGCAAATAATTGAAGTTCATATGACAGAAGTAAAAAAAGTGACAAGTCAAATTAAATGCAGCATTATGCAATAAATCAAGCTACTTTTCTACTCAGTGTGTAATTTTTGAATTCAGAGAAGCCATTTATATTTTATTTAGCAATATTGTCATCACTAGCATATTTGTTCCAAGGCAGAACAATAGTGTTCAAGCTTCCAAAGAAGAAGGTTTAGATATATATTTTTTTTTTTTACTTTTTGCTGAGGCAATTGGGGTTAAGTGACTTGCCCAGGGTCACACAGCTAGGGAATGTTAAGTGTCTGAGACCAGATTTGAACTCAGGTTCTCCTGACTTCAGGGCTGGTGCTCTATCCACTGAACCACCTAGCTGCCCCGGTTTAGATATTTTTTCAAAAGAATATAGTATCTTTTTTTTCACATTGATGCTATGAAACAATAACAGGAATTTTCTGAGCAAAGACAGTTCAAAAAGTCTTTTTTTCCCATAAAATCATTACTTTTGCTGGCTGCTTTATTTCTAATAGCAAATCTGTAATTATAGTTTGATATGGGCCCCAAGAGTAACATTCAGTGATAGATTGGTATGGATATCCATAGTAATATCATGAAAGGTCAATGACTTGCCAAAGCATTGTGTTTTAAATCAATTTGAGGCTTTGATGTTTTTTATTTTAACTTAGTTTTGCAACCCCCAAATTTTATGGACCTACAGAATTTTACTTGTTCTTAAAGTTCTATTTTTCTAATTATTTTAAGGAAATGTGCCTTTCATTTTTTAAATCTTTGTCTCAAAAACCCAGTTAAGTGAGTTCTTCCATTAACAGTAAAAACTAAATTCCTCAAAAAGACAGATGTCTATCTGTAGAACTGAGACAGAATGGCATAATGGACAGGGTGCAGGACTTGGAGATAGGAAGAGCTGGATTAAGACCTGTCTCTAATATGTACTGTTTGTGTGAACACAGGCATATTCACATAAAAATTTCTTTGAGCCTTAAACAACTTTCTAAAACTAAGATGTGGATGAGTTATGTTCTATATCCTTGGAAATAGTTACTACACTGACAAAATCACAGTTCCTTGAAGCATAGACTATCTATCTATCTATCTAACCACATGGCAATGCCATAAAAATTCATAGAAATACAGCATGCTACAAAAAATGCTAATTCAGATAAAAAACTTGGTAAATTCAAACATGTAGTTAATACAATCCCACCATCAATTTTTAGAAGCAATAGACAAATGATAAGGAAAACATACATGCCATCCTTCCTCCCTCTGCCCTTCTCCCCCAATTCTACAGAAGATATCTTGGTATCAGTATACATTCAGTTCAATCTTCTATAACTTTTGACATTTAGTGTAATTTATAATTAAAACTGATGCTCACAGAGCTCATTTTTCATTTCATAGCTAGATGAGGAAAATGACCCTTAAGTTCTCCAAAGAGTCAAGGAAGTTTATAAATTATCATTTTCTTTGGTTGTAGAAATTGAATTAATACATCTTGGAGAGATATTGAACAAGAGTTGAGTTAAAAAAGAAATCTGTTTCTTCAACATTCTTTGTTCATTGAAATTTTATCACACTAAAAATGTTAATTCTATGTAGATGTCTGGTTTCTTCTGTGAGTGCCCCCCATACTGATCTTATCTACACAAAAACAAATAAAAATAGATATGTGGCATTTAAAATATATATACTCAATCCTGATCCAGAGAGTGGGAACTGGGGATGCAAAGAAAAGCAAGAGCACATCCTTATCCTCAGGGAACTCATATTCTAACAGGGGAGACAGCACACAAATAACTTTACAAAAATAGCATGTTGCATAAATGAAAGGAAATTTTAAAGGGAAGACACTGGAGTTGGGAGGGGACTTTGAGTCTTAAAAAAAAAAAAAAGCTTAGAAAACCAAGAGGCACAGGTGAGAAGAGAAAGATTTCCAGGCATTGAAAGCAGCAAATGAAAAGGAATGGAGTCAGAAAATGAACTGTCTCATTCGAGGAACATCAAGAATTCCAAAGTTGTTGGATTTTAGCAAAATTAATTCCTCTGTATAACAGAGAGATTAGCTCAGTAGATTCTGAAGAAGGCTGGAGGTGGGATAGGAGTGGGGATGGTGAGAAGAAAGTACCAAGACCAGAATTTTCCATTTGCTATTAACTTTTTTTTAACAAATTGGATTGTCAACATAATAAAACTAAGAGTAAACTGGGCTGGAACAGTTCTAAGCTAGAAATTGAGTTCTTGGCTTTCAAGGGCTGTGCAGTGAAAGCTGGGGATACAGCTAATAGAGCTGGTGGTGGCAAATCTCTCCTGATAGAGATAGAGACTGATAGAAGCCAGCCAAGAATCTATTTCATGGCCTCTGAACAAGTGATTTTGAGATTGGAGCCATGAGAATGGAAGATTGTAGGTATGAGTCGAAAATTTGGGAACTCCCCAAGTAGGTAAAAATCACTATTGGGGGGTAAAGTGGGAAGAATGATACCTGAGCAGTTGATGGGTGGATTTCCACTGTGGAGCTGGGGTACTTGCAAGAGAAGCTTAAATCAAAACTTGAGGAGTCATAATCTAATAGAGTCAGATCTGAGCTACTTTCCATATCTGATTTCTATTGTATGGGGGAGCTCTGTGAAAATATGCCTTTTCAGGGTCAACTAAACTTACCAAAGTATCTAGGAAGGAATTCTGTTTGTCCCATTTTAGGATGGGGAATTATTCATACCAGTCCTTGTAAAGATGAATTGCCTTCTATCAAGCTCCAAATGGGGATCAATAAAGAAGGGGTTAAAGCTCCTAAAGGAAATTGGTTTGACTGATCAAATTTATGTTCCCCCACCACACACACACAAACACACACACACACACACACAAACACACATACACACACACAAACATGACATGCCCTAGGCTCAGCCCATCTCAGAGCCAACTAGATTTTGCCATAATATTGGAGCCCTACCCAAATGGACTTTATTATGGGTCTCCCTAGCCATGGAACCAAAAAGGTGTGGGTTTATAAATTGGTGAAATTTGAACAGGAGGATGAGATAATTGTATTTTGAACAAAATATTGCAAGAAGTGTCAGCATTCTGGGAATGGTGGGAGGAGAGAGAGGGGAACTCACTGGCATGCTAGTTAGACTAATTAGCCCATCTCTCAGAGGGAGCTTTGGCTTCTGAAAAAAAAATGGTAGTGATAATAAAGCAATTTATGACCAGTCCATGGGGGATGCCAGTAGAATTATAAAGTAAAATTCAGCCTAGGATCTAGGGGTCCTTCAGCTTCATCCAACCATGAGTAAAGCTCCTGCCCCATTTGGATTATCCAGGGGAAGCTATGAAAGGCAGATCATGGAGGAAAGGAGTATTCAATCTTTATACAGGTCTTTTCCCCAACCCCAAGGCATATGGCTGAGCATAGGACTAAATAGAAATCTTAAGAGTTTTCTGAAACATCTCATGTAATTAATAGAATATAATATTAGATCTCTAGGAGGGCAAGAGATATTTCTTTTCTAGTGATCCAGATGAAGAAAGCTGGATTACTTTGTTATATACCCCTTAAGACAATTCTATGTAACCTGTGAGAAGGCAGATAGCACCTGCTTATGGTGGACTCACAAGGATATGAAAGAAATAATCATTCCCATCATCATTGCTTCTGACCTCAATATTGCAAAAGAAATAGGTCAGGTCCAGAGTGAGTAGTATGGGGTTATCAATTTTGCCAGTGCATTTTTCCTCTATTCTTAAGGCTAAGAGCAGTTAGGATCAGTTAGCTTTCATTTGGGAAGTAATTCAATATACTTTCACTGTTTTCCCCTCAGATTACTTTATTTCTTTTTCATACTGTCACATTATGGATGGGGGTGGAGGAGAAGACAAACCAGTGCATAGTACAGGAGAATAGTAAATATGCCTCTCCCTAGATCATACCATCTTAGAAGATGGTCCTCAGAATTATCTCTGTAAACAGCTTTACAAAAAACCTGAAGCTTGGGAAGGTGTTTCCTCCACTTGGGAAGCAGAGCTTCATTTTAGCAGAGTTAAAAGTAAAAAAATACTCTAGAAAAATGAGCAAACAAAGAATTATGAACAAAGAAATTTATTATGGTGACAAAGAAGACCAAAACACATACTCAAAAGAAGACAACAAAGTCAAATTTCCTACATTTCAAAGCTTCCAAGAAAAATATGAATTGGTTTAAGGTTATGGTAAAATTCAAAAAGGATTTTTAAAAATCAAGTAAGAGAGGTAGAGGGAAAATTGGGATAAGAAATGAGAATAATGCAACAAAATCATGAAAAAAGAGTTAACAACTTTTTAAAGAAGGCACAAAAAATATTGAAGAAAATAATATCTTAAAAAAATAGTCCAAATGGTAAGAGGCACAAAAATCTAATGAAGAGAAGAAAAAAAACAAAATTGTTGAAAAACAGATTTGGTTAAATGGAAAAAGATATAAAAAAATTCACTGAAGAGAATTTCCTAAAGTGGAATTGGCTATATAGAAAAGGAGGTACAAAAGCTGACTGAAGAAAATAACTTCTTCAAAATTAGAATTGGGCAGGTAGAAAGAAGCTAATGACTTCAAAAGACATCAAGAAACAATCAATCAAAATGAAAAGAATGGAAAAAATACATGTGATATATCTCTTTGGAAAAAAAAAAACTGACCTGGAAAATAGATCTAGAAAAGATAATTTTAAAATTATTGGACTATCTGAAAGACATGATTTAAAAAAGAGTATAGAATCATCTTTCAAGATATTATCAAAGAAAACTACCATGATATTCTGGAATCAGAGGGTAAATTTGAAATTGAAAGAATCTACTGATTACTTCCTGAAAGAGATCCCAAAATGAAAACTTCTAGGAATATTAAACAATTCAAATATGATAGAGCCAGGTTTAACATTAAAGGACTGGAGGGCTTAGAATATGATAAGGTAAAAGAGCTAAGATTGCAACCAAGAATTACCAAGTTAGCAAAATTGAGTATAATCCTTAAGGGGAAATATTGGATATTCAAGGAAATAGAAGACTTTCAAGCATTCCTGATGAAAAGACCAGATCTGAATAGAAAATTTGATTTTCAGATACAAGATACAAAAGGAGCATAAAAAGGGAAACAAAAAAGATACATCATAAGGGATTTGATAAGGTTAAGCTATTTATATTCCTACATGAGAAAATGATATTTTAACTCCTAAAAACTTTCTTATTATTAGGAGTGTAATAAATGGTATATATAGATAGAAAGCAGAGGTATGAGTTGAATATGATGATATGATTGTCTTAAAGAATAAAATTAAAGGATGAGAAAGAAGAACATGCTTTGAAAAGGGGAAAGGGAGAAGTAGAGTAGAATAAAAGAGGCCAGAAACAGATTTTACAGCGGAAAGAAAGATGAGGGAAATAAGGAGAGGAGCATAAGAATCTTACTCTCACTGAAATTGACTTAAAGAGGGAATAACATATATATACACACTTGGTTACATGTAGAAATCTATCTTACTATACAAGAAAGGAAGAAGAGCAGGGAGTAAGAGAAGGAGGAAGAGAACTGACAGAATAGAGGATAATTTGGGGGAAGTAAAAATAAAAAATAAAGTAAAAAGAAGCAAAACACTTTTGAGTATGTGTACAAAAAGATTTATAACTGCTCCTTTACTAGGGGCAAAGAATTGGAAATTAAATTATCCATCAGTTGGGGAATTGAACAAATTGTATGTGATTGTGATGGAATACTATTGTGTTTTTAAACATAATAACAGGATGCTCTCAAAAAACCTGGAAAGACTTAGATGAACTGAAGGGAGTGAAATGAGCCGAACCAAGAGAACACTGTACACTGTATCAACAATATTGTATTATGATTTACTATGAATATCCTAACTATTCTCAACAATATAATGATCCCTGAAGAACTTATAATGAAAGATGCTGTGTGTTCCCAGAGAAAGAAGTGGTGGAGCCTGAATGAAGATTGAAGATACTTTTTATTTGCATGTTTGTTTGTTTTTTTGTTTGTGTTTTATTTCTAAGTATGACTTACAGGGAAATGTGTTTTGCGTGACTATACATGTATAACCTAAGACAAATTGCTTGTCTTCTTATAATATTCAGCTATTTTTTGGATTTGTAGGGAGACCAATGTCTACAGTTGTCAGGAATGCTAGACAAGGACAAATGATTTAGTTAATGACAGTTATGTGTAATAAAACTAGTGATACAGTACAATGGCAGAAGCAGATAAACCTGCTGGTTTCACTGAGCCCTTTTGTTTTTCTCCTACTTTAATCTGCATACCAATTAGACTGAAGGGAACTTTATTGCCCCAGCCCAAGAGAGTTTACTTTGAAGTATTGCTGGGTGTAGTCTCTGAAATAGTTTGAGGGAACAGACTTAAAATCAGAGATTTTACAGAGGTTAGGGGGAATTTTCTATCAGCAACTTTGATGGTTGACTGGGGCTAGCTAGATGTTTGTAGTGAAAGTAATAAAAGGTGGTCAAAGTTAGCTGAAGGGCTTGTGGTGTCTTTTGCTGGCTTCTTGGCAAAATGTAACTATCATGGCTCTATTCTATTTTGTGCTAAAAATATGTTAGCCCTCTTTTGCTGAGAAACTCTAGTTATTGAATCCTAGCAGATCTTAACAGAGAGCAAAACAAGGCCCCCAAAGTCTGAAGATAGTAGCAGAGAATAATTTAGAAAAGCAAAACCAGAAATCAGCAGAGACGACCTGACATGTAGTTCAGAACAGAATTGCAAAGCCCTAAAGAAGAAGTACATTACCAGAGGTATAAGTTATCCTGACAATGTACTTAATAAGCCCTTTCTTACACCTGTTCTCAGCATATGTGCATTTTCCAACTAGTATTATGGTGATTGATGGTAGAGTATGCTATTCTATTTAATTAAATGTTTTTGTTGTTTTGTTTTTGTTTTGAACTAATATGGCTTCTTTGATTGACTTAATGAAAATAAACACATCATGATTTATGATCCTGGATACATTATGAACTCACAGGTACCTCAAAGCTATGATTAAAAAAAGATAGCTTTCTGGGAGCAAATGGGTGGCAGAGACTAGCTACAAGAGATTTAACCAAGCAAATGTGAACTCTATTTGGAATTTAATCAATCAAATACATCAAACTTATTAAATATCATATGACAGACACTGTGATAGGTGTTGGAGATGCAAAAAAAAAAGGAAAAAGAAAAAAACAGTATTTGAACTTAAGGATGCGATAGTTTACATATTAGTATCCATTCTTTATAATCTACTTTTATAGTAATAAAGTTTCTAAGTTCTAAAAAAATGAACTTTTAGAATATTCATTAAGTTAGGAGCTGATTTTTGCTGTCATTTATTTATTTATTTATTTATTTTGGTTCTACAAATGGGAGCTGTGATTGTAATGAGATAATGGTGACAGAGGATGGAGTGTGAAGGATGTGATGAAGATGAAGGATGCCAGAGAACTATGATACACCCTTATAACAACTTAGTGTATCCATGAGGTAGGCAAACAGCCCCTTGTATTTTACCATGGACTACAAGGACCTGAACAAAGTTGTCAGGTCCATTGCTATAACTGTTCCTGACCTTGCCAATGTGATCAATCAAATAACTCAGGTTCAAGGTAAGTATCAGAGGTTTATAAACTTGCAGAGTACAATGAAATATATCATTACATTGATGACATAATATTGAGTAAATGAGGGACAAGGAAATGGAAATTAACCCCAAGAAAATGTAGGGTCTTGCCTATTAGGTCAATTTTGGGGAATGTGGGGAATGGGAAGAACCTAGGTGACTGGAATAATATGGCTTCACCATAATCTTAAAAAGAAAGGATAGAGGCTTTTATTGGACTATTTGTGTTCTTGAGAACCCACATTTCTTGCCTGAATGTCATAATGAACATAATTTACCAAATTATCACTGTCTGCCTTTTGTGAGTGGGTCCCATAAAAGGCTACAGATCTAGAAGACCTAAAACGGGTTGTCTAGTAGGCTCTTTCTGTGGACTCATGGGGGTCCACATTTTTGGAATAGTACTTTGGGCAGTCCTTAGGGGGTGGACAGATAAAATTTCCTTTATATTTTTAGAATGAAAAATTTTCTGAAGCAGTCATTTACTATGTCACTTTTGTCAAGAAGTCACTTACTTGCTACTGGTGCCTAATCGTTCCTTTGCAAATAATACTATATTATACTATCACCCTTCACTGAGAGATTTCTATTATGAACTGGGTGATACAAAATAGATCTCCTAAAAAGGTGAAAATGGTAGTAGAGGTTTCTTTTATTAAATGAAAATATTATTTTCAAGATTGAGCCCCTTGGGGCTCTTGAGTGCTAGTATGCTTCATGAACAGATTGCAACTCTACTAGGACTGAGATCTTTAGGACAACCTCGGACACTCTTCCTCTTGCCCAACAGGTTTTTATCTATGAGGATCCAATTTCTTAGGAGTGCTGTTTTGCTTAGTTTGCTGATGGCTCTGCCCATTTTGACAGAGGCATAGGAAAATGAATTTTGGCAGCCAACACTGTTTAGGATGAAGCTACTAACAAGTACTCCCAGTAAGCTAAACAGCAAAATGTGTGGTTGACCTGTGAGAAATTCTGGGTAAGATATGATTTTTATTTATACTGATTCCTGGGCTACGAGTTTCTATTTTAGTCCAGAGCATAAATATATTTCCCTAAGAGAAGAATATTTTCCACATCCCCAAAGGAGTATCTCCAATGTAGACTGCTTATCTTTTGTTGTTGGAACTTCTGAGGAGTTTCATCCATTTTGAGTTGCTATTTCATATAAAACAGTGCAAATAGGTACAGATTTATATGAAATCTTCAAAGTGACAGGAACTGAGGATGTGAGTCTTTGTGGCAGTTACATTTATAGTTTCAACAAATAACTTCATTTCAGAACCGTTGCCTATGGTCACGAGAGAGGTTATGTTACATCTTTAGCAACATGTACTATAGTTATTGGTAACTATGTAGCACAGCCTGAAGTACCAGGACTGAAGTCAGGAAGACTCATCTTCATGAGTTCAAATCTGACCTTAGACACTTACTATCCGTGTGACTCTGGGCAAATCACTTCGCTCTGTTTGCCACAGCTTACTCATCTATAAGATGAGAAGGAAGTGGGAAATTACTTCAGGTTTTTTTGTTTGTTTTTTGCCAAGAGAATCCCACAAACAGTGGGACATCACTGAAATGACTAAACAACAATGAACAATAGTTGTTGGAAATACTATTGCTTTTAGAAACATAATGTGGCTTTGTCTTAATCAAGCCTGACTTTTTGCTAGATGCAGTGCTTTGGTTTGGTTTTTTTTTAGACCATATTTGCTAAAGCCAACAGTAGTTTCTCTGGCCTTTGGAATGTGCATATGAAAATTCTGATCATCTATGCTAAGAAGATGCTAAGTCTTGATCATTTTTAGCCCATATATTGATTACTATAATACTGAAGCTTGTAGTTCACTGAATGCAGGCTTACTGAGTGCCAGTGATTTCCCCTGTATCCAAGTTTTTATAATTAACAAGGGACACAGGCTGGGGTTCTCCTGATTCCAAATTTAGTGGTTTTTTTCCATTATACCCTATCAGATAATATAGTTCTGAAGCCTAGCTCTGGTACTAACTGTATAACACACTAACAGATTAATTCATAACTCCAGACCTCAGTTTTCTTACTTATGACCTTCAGACATTAGAAGATGTATATGAATTAAAGTCTTCAGGCTTACTCTCCAAACAAGTTTTTCCTCTAGGATAGGGTCCTCTCCCATTATTGTGTTTTCATACTATGGAACTTTATCACCTAACAGCCTTTCAGCCTGCTTCCTGCCCTTATAACCAAAGGCTGGGGTATAAGGGAATCATATAGCAGGTAAAGGTATTTGTCAGACTGGAAGGCAGGATCAATCTTCTCCAGGAATTTACTCTGCTGAAAAAAAAGTCCAAGTTATATACCATGAAACCTGGACAACCCCTTCAGGCCCACAGCCTGAACAAAATAAATAATGTCTATGACAGACAACTTAACCTTTAAGTATAGTGTCAGAAAACTAAAAACCATCATAAGGCTAAGCTCATGAAAAATACTAAGCATAATTTTTTTTTTCCCTTTTAGCTATGTTTAAAGCCATAAGTGAATAAAGAATAGGTAGGCTTAGTCCTTGAGGGAGATGGTATAATATTAATAGATGCTAGTAAAAAAGCAAACAATTTAATTTATATTTCCCTTCCTCCTCTATCAAGGGGAAAGGCCTTTGAATCACAAATAAATAAGTAAATAAGTAAGTAAATAAATAAATAAATAAATAAAAGAAACATTGTTAGAAGAAAACTATAGCTTAAGACATTATATTGTAATTAGGGATTGAGTCGTGTAAATAACTAAAATGATGATTATCTTCACAACTTCTCAAGCCTCTCTACAATTGGAATGATGTGTGGAAAATAAAGCAACTTCACTGATATCTATGATTTAAGATATCAATAATCAAAATGGGGTAATAACTAGCTGTACCAAAAGCAAAGAAGGCTAATAATCTATAACCTCTATTGGCACACTTTCTTAAAGTGGCTTCCACATTCCAGTAGGACTATATTAGCTGACCAAAGGGCTTGCAACAGAATTCAACTTCTCTCCCCATTCTTGGTTGTCTACTTACCACAAAGAAAAAGTAAAAAGCATGTATTCCCTGGGACCAAAATGGGTCAGAGTTCTGTACTGCAAAAGTGCTTAGGGAGATAAGTAAATAACAGAGGAAACTGGGAAAGTATCAGCTGGAGCCAAGGGGCTATCAATCCTGGATTGATAGGAAGGAAAATAGATCCTGGGATTCTGTTCAATTGAAAGAGAAATTGAGGCTGATAAAAATGAATACCCTAGCTAAGACTGCTGTAAGGTACAACCCCCAAGTAGCCACCATTAGGAGAAACAACCAGAAAGTGAGTAACGGGGGAGAAGGGGGGAAAGAGAGGACTGAAATGATCAAAGATCTCAGGAAGAAAGAGTTTAAAAATAACAAGAAAAAAATCATGGAAGATATTAATAATAAGAAAAAAATGTAACCTCCAGATCAGTTATATGAAGAGACATTTCCAGAAGGACATGGAACCCCACAGAATGTTCCTGAATGGTTTAAAAGAGAAATAATCATCATGAAAGTAGAATTTATAGTCTGGTAAGAAGAAATAATTGGTGGAATAGAAAACCCGGAATCCATAGTAGCAAATATCACCAAAGAGACAAAAAAAAAATCCCAACTGATTGAAAAAGCAAATTAAAAGAAAAGTAAAACAATCTGAAAGAAGAGAGGCAAAAAAGCAACAGAGAAAACATGATCTCTATACAAGCAAAATAGACTGATGTTTAAACAAGATGTACAGAGATAAATTAAAGATTATAGGTCTCCCAGAAGAGTATTAGTAAAAATTTTTTAAAAAGAATAAAAAATAGCTGAGTATTATAGTAAAAGAAATAATGCAAGAAAATTACTCAGAACTTCTAAACATAAAATAGTGTCCACTGAGAGAATCTACAGACTGTCTCCATGGGGGATGGAGGAAGAAAGGATATGCTGAGAACTCTGACACATTGTGGTTAAATTTAATTATTCCAAAGACAACAAATTCTGCAAGTGATTAGGTAAAAGACCTTAAAACATAAAGAAAATTAGAATAACACAAGATTCTATACACACCAGAAACTGTAGAAAGGAATGGATTAATGTGTACTCAAAAGCAAAAGAGCTCAAAATAAAACCCAGAGTAACATATCTTGGTAACTTGAGCCTAATCATTAATGAAAAAAGATGAGAATTTCATAAAAAAGAGGAATCAAAACATTCCAACAAAGAATACCACACACAAGCAGGTTATTTTCTTTTTTTGCATACACCTTAGAGAACAGAAATACCAACAAAAGGAAAACTAATATAGGAACCAAGAAAAAGATAGGTAATGAAATAAAATGTCCAAGGGAAAAATGGGGGGAGTAGAAAACCAAAGACACACACAAGCTTCACAACAATAACAAAACAACAAAATGACTATTAAGACCTTTCTGAAAGCACATATGGAGACAAGGCGACAAGATTTTTTTCACAAGAAAATGAAAAAACAAAAACAAATGGAGTGATAATGTAAGAAAAGGCCCCAAACTCCATGGAGTAAACTTCACAACAACCTGTTTAGAGTGAATCTGTTTTATTTTGTTTTTGTGGGATTAAAATATAGAATTGGAGGGTGCATTAAAGGGGCGAATAGAAGAAGACAAAAGAGAATAGTATGACATATCCTAAACAAGTCGATGGTAAATAATGGAAGGAAAATAGTACCTATAAGTAACTCAGAAAGAAGAAGCCCTACAGAAGAATAGATGAAAGGGTAAAGGCAAGGCCTAAAACAGCAGCCAAAAAGGAGAAATCTCTTTTCAGTGATGGGAAGGGGTCCCAAAGAGAAACATTCATGGCATATTCTATAATAGGAAATGGAGACCTTACAATGAGAATAAACTTTTAAACATTTGGTACATAAAGACTCCCTCCAAGAGGGTGTTATATCTTCATGGGCAGTATCTTGTCTGAGGAGAAGGAGAATCAGAACTCTTGGGGGCAACTGATACCCAGAAGAGTGAGAATGTAAGAATCTAGAGAAGAGTTTTCATGGATAACAGGTAAAATTATCATGTAAAGGAAAGAGGGTCGCAATGAATTGCAAAATCAGGGACACAGGAAAGTTTCTGCCATGGGGAAATAACTTCTATCCTTTCTCTTTTTTGCAAGAATTTATTTTTCTAAGAGTGGGGCACAACTGGGGACAGCACTAGGCCTGGAGTAAGAAAGATCTGAGTTCAAATCCAATCTCAGATACTACTGTATGATCATAGATAAGTCACTTAATTTCTTTTTAACTTGGATTCCTCATCTATAAAATGGGGATAATTAGAAATACTTGACTTTCAGGATTGTTGTAAAGTACAAATAGGATAATATTTAAAAAGTATTAACACAGTACCTAACACATAGTAAACAATGTATACACATTAGCTATTATTGTTGATGGTGATTATAATAATAATAATAATCATAAAAAGGAGCAGGAAACAAAATCTACAAGGTTGTAACACAGAAACTGTTCAAAAAAGGGAATTTAAAATAGCATTTTAGAATTTTTAATTCCCAGAGAAATACAGAGAATGAAGAAAGAATAAGAATAAAGGTCATGAAATAGAAAATAAAGACTAGAATAGACAGAAAGGGAAGAGAATGAGGAAAAGAAATCCATTTTTAAAAAGATGTTTGGAAAATGAAGTAAAAAAGCAACCAATAAAACAACTTGAAAGGTAGAAGAAACCATTTACTTGACTACTTAACGTACAAAAAATGGTAAAAGAATTAGATAACTAGACAAAAGGAAGATAGAAAAGGAATTAACAAATTGAGTTTTAAAGCCATGGAAAGGGGTGTCAAATGGGAGGAGGAAGCTTGAAGGAAGTTTGAAGAGAAGAGATCTATGGGAATAGGTTTACCTAAAAGTACAAGTACCACACCTTTAAAAAAAAATCAAAGAAACAAAATAAAAATGAGGGATGGGAATAAACATGTAATTACCAAAAAAAACCCCAGAATTTGTAATCATGCTATCCGACAAATAAATATTAATATGTAAAAATAATTTAAGAGGATAAACAAGAAAATTGCATTATGCTAAAAGGAAACAAAAACCCCTCAATATCATATTAAGCTTATATGATCCAAATGACTTAGCATCCAAATTTGTAAAGAAAAATCAACTTAATAACAAGAATATACAGACAGTAATATGATTGTTGCAGTTTTAGATAACAAAAAGGAAAATACAGAATTGAACAAATTATTGGAAAAGCTACAGATGTTAAGCATCCTCTAAATGGGACTGCCAAGAAATATACATGTTTTCAGAACCACAAGGATCTTTTATAAAAATTGACTATATGTTAGGGTACAGAGATTACAAATAAATTGTCCAAATGTGGAAATAGTAAACATATTCTTTATAGAGCACAACTCAGTAAAAATAGTAATAAGTTCAGGGCACTCAAAGATAAAACACATAAGGCACAAATGGAAACTAAAGAATAATATCCTAAATAAAAAATGAGCAAAAGAATAAACCATAGAAACTTAATAATTATGTGAAAAAAATTATGATGAAAGAATATATCAAAATATCTGAGACACAGTTTAATCAGTCCTGGGAGGGGGGAAAGATTCATCAACAAAGTAGCAAAAGAGAAGATGAATGAATTGAATATGTATGTATATATATATATATATATATATATATATATATATATAAAGGCCCACAAACAAAGAAATGTAAAGTAAGAACAAAGGAGGGGCTATGAAAAATTAATAAGAAAAAAGCTGTACCTCCAATCCTATAGTAATGAAAAATAAATTTAAACTCTAGTTCTTAGAAAATACTAGCAAAATTGATAAACCTTTAGCTAATCCAATTAAAAAGAAAAAAGGCAGAAAATGAAATCAAGAAAACAATAAGCAAAATAAATTCACAATAATATTAGAAGACATTAAAAGAATAATCAGAACTATTATATGCAGTTATATCTGTGCTAAGAAAATTGAGAACATGAAAATAATAGAAGTTTCAAAAATGTAAAATACTCAAAGGGAAGACCAAAAAAGCAATTTTAAATAATCCAATCTAAGAAAAAGCAGAACAAGTTGTAAAGGAATTACCAAAGAAAAATACTTCTAGTCCTGATGGACTAACAAGAAATTTTTTTAAAAGAACAATTATTATCAATTGTAAGCAAATAATCTTCAAATATTGAGAGAGAAAAAGCAGGGAAGAATGAATCACAGAACTATAAATGAATGCCATTAATAAATATTGATTCAAAATTTTAAGAAAATTTTACCAGACTGCTGTAATCTATCCAAAAAATCATTCATTATGACCAAGTTATATTTATGATGATTTAATATTAAGAAAATAACCAACAAAAATAATAATATTAAAAATAAAAATATCTAAACCATGTGACTATCTTAATAGGTAAAGAAAAATACTCTGATAAAATACAACACTTCTTTATATTAAAACCCTAGAAATTCTATAGAGGTATTTTTTTAAAAATAAAAAGTATTTATCTAAAACTAAAGCCAAACTTCATATTCAAAGGGGGTCACTACAATAATTTACATTATATATAAGAAAGAGTAAACAAGGATGCTCACTTTCCCACTATTATTTGATGTAACTCTGGAAATGCTATCAGTGCTAAAATAGGACAAGAGAAGGAGATTATAAGCATAGACATAGGTAAAACAGAGATGCTGATGAAATGATTGTTTATTTAGAAAAATCCTAGTGTATCTGAAAATAGACTAATTGAGAGAATCAATAATTGTAAGAAAGTTGGAGGTTACAAAATAATCCCTCAAAAATCAGTTACATTTCTATATAGTAATAACAACATCTAAGAAGCAATAATAGAAAGGGAAATTCCATTCCAAATAATTAAAAAATGCACAAAGTGATTAAATCCATTGCAGCACATAAAACTTTTCAATAGATTCAATTACAAAGCTCTCCTTACAGAAATAAAGACCAACTTAAATAGCTGGAGGAATACTTAGTGATCGTGGCTGGACTATGCTAATATAATAAAAATGACAATATTATCAAAGATAATCTACAGTTTTTGTGATATTCCAATCAAATTATTGAAAGAAAACCATACAAAACTCCATAAATAAAAATAAAATTAATTTGGAAAACAAAAGATCTAGATTAAGGGGAATAACTAAAAGGAGTAGAAATGAAGAAGGAATAGCATTTCTAGATTTCAAACTATATTATAAAACAATTGTCATCAAAAGCATCAGGTATTAGTTAAAAAGAAGTAGATTAATGAAACACACTAGACAAAAGAAAATCAGAAACAATAGAACTCAAAAACCCAAGTATTTAATGAGCCAGAAAATATAAATTATTTAAGATAAAATTCCCTATTTGATATAATTAAAACATAGTCTGGCAGAAATTAAATTTAGACAAACTCCTTACAAAATATTCTACATATGTCATTTATTTTTAATTTGTGTTTTTATAATATGGGGATTAATAATATGGGAATTTATAATATGGGAACTGCAATTTCCAGTTCTTTGCCACCACAAATAGAGCTGTTATAAACATTCCATTCACATTGAAAGTTATAATTACTATTTCTGAATTTCTCTCCATTTTATTTTTATTCACTATTGTCTTTCAGCCTCTCTTTTTCCCCTTTCCTTTGTTACTTTATCTTTTCCTCCCACCCTTCCATATTCCCATTTAAATACCCCCCACAACAATATTCTATGACACATTTGAAATAGAAATATCTCATTATTAAAGCTTATATCATAAAAAAGAAGAGAAGTAGATCATAATTCTTCTTGTAGCTATTATAGGGGATGCACACACACACACACACACACACACACACACACACACACACACACACAAAACCAAACAAGGAAATAGAGGCCATTAAAAAATAGACAACTTTGATTTCAGACAATTGAAAAGTTTCGCAACAGAAAAAAATTAAGTGCCTGAATGTAAAAAAAAATTTTGAATAATATTTCTGTGATAAGTTGGGTATCCAAGAGATATAAACAAATAATAAGTCATATGTATAAATATATACATATATGTGTATTTGTGAGAGTATGCATATGTGAGATATAGTATAAATATGTACATATGTATATATACATATACACACATATATTTCAGTTGTGTATAACTGTTTGTGATCCTATTTGGGGTTTTTTTTGGCAAAAAGTACTGGAGTTGTTTACTATTTTCTCCTTCAGCTCATTTTACAGATGAGGAAACTGAAGTGAACAAGGTTATGTGACTTGCCCAGGGTCACATAGCTTAGTAAGTGCCAAATTTGAGGCCAGATTTGAATTTGGGAAGATAAATCTTGAGTCTAAATCTGGAACACTATCCATTGTGCTACATAGCTGCCCACATGCATACATGAATACATACATATATATACACACCAAAAGTCTCTAATAAATATGAAGTCAAGAGATATAAACAGCTTTCAAAATAAGAATTGAAAAAAATTAACAAACATATGAAGGAATGCACTAATTCATCATTTTCTAATAAGAGAAGTGCAAATTTAAAAAAAATACCCTGAAATCTCATTTAAAATCCTGCAAAATAGAAAAATTTGAAACTATCTATATAGAAATTTTGCCTCAAAAATAGAAACACTAATTCATTGTTCATAGAGTTATAAATCAGTACAATCACTTTGGAAGGCAATTTGGAATCATGCAACAAAATGACTAAGTACGTAGATTTAATTATTAGCCTTCTCTCTAAAAAGGTCATTAATAAGCAAGTCCTCATAGACCCATCATAAATATTTTCCTCAGCTTCTCTCTTCTCCTGACCCCTCCTAAAGAACTATCCAATATGCCAAATGATATTTGAAATACACATACACTCCCTCTCTTCTCTCTGATACAACCATGGACAATCCATTAATATCTTACTGTGTTGTAAAATAATTTGTGATACACATATCTATTGGAATATCACTGTGTTGTTAGAAACAATGAATATGAAGGATACAGAGAACCATGGAAAGATTCACATAAACTGATCCAGAGTGAAACAAGCAGAATTAGGAAAACAATAAACACAAGACTACTGCAATGTAAATAGAAAATTAAAATCTAACCACAGACATTCACTTGTGTGATCTTGAGAAATTCACTCAGACTCTCTGCCTGTTTTACCATATGAGTAAGAATAACATGTATCTCACAGGGTTATGGTGAGGATAAAGGGATATATTATTTGTAAAGAGTTTTGAAAATCTTAAAACACTATACAAATGTTACTGATTAAAAGTGAATGCTGCAAAATTATGAAGGAGTCTTCAAAAAATAATGATGAGATAGCAATCCAATACCATTCTGCAGAAGTGGAAGGTCCATAGTTGTGGTACAATGAAGTCTTTTTTGATATTTTATCAAATATCCCTACTTTTTTTTTTCTTTTCTATTTTAAAAAAAATATCATTCAGCCTATAAGATGACTCTTTGGAAGACTTCAGGAGGAGGGAAGCTGGAAAAATATTTGTGATATAAAAAAGAGCTATCAATAAAATTTATTGAATTCACCTTCCCTTCATTTAATTAACATCTCACAACTCCAGACACAGAAAAACCTAAGAGAATAGAGAATGATTCTGAAGGTGTTAACAATATAAGTATTGCTGATCTTATGGCATAGGTTCATCCTTGCCAAAACTTTCATTGTTTTCTGTGCTCAATATCTTTGTATGTTTGGCAACATGACCTGGAACATAACATTTTAACAAGTACATGCACAACCCATAGGAACACATATATAGTCACACAGAGAAAATCACTCCAGAACAGCACCCTCCACTCCATTTTTCAGAAAGAGAAAAAGAGACAGCAGACAGAGAGACAGAGAAGGGGAAGGGCAACATCAAAGGAGAGAAGTGTTTGTATTTAAGATATATTTTAAAAGTAAAATCAACAGATCTTGGCAATAGATTGGGTATAGGAGGTAGGTAAAAGAATGAAAAGTCAAGGATAAAATTTAGATTACAAAACTGGGATACTCAGTAGTGCCCTTGACAGTAATGAGGAAGGTTAGAAGGGAAAGAATTGGAGAAGGGAGAGGAATTCAACCTTAGACACATTGAGTTTAAGATGTCTAAGCAGTGGGAGATATGAGACTGAATATCAGCAGAAAAATTGGGGTTAGATAAGTATGTTGAGATTCATGAGCAGAGAGATATTAACAGAATCCATAGAAATGAATGCTATCACATAATGAAATAGTATAGAAGAAGAAAGGGGCCTTGGATAGAGCCCTGGTGGTTATCCTATATTAGTATCAGGGAGAAGAGGGGGAACAATAGGGTCAAAGGCTGCATAAAGATTAAGAAGGATTAGAACTGAGAAAAGTTAAAGGAATTAGAGTAGGTCATGAGGAAACCAAATTATTACTCTTTGCAGATGATATGATGGTCTACTTAGAGAACCCTAGAGAATCAACTAAAAAACTATTAGAATTAATCCACAACTTTAGCAAAGTTGCAGGATACAAAATAAATCCACATAAATCATCAGCATTTTTATACATCACCAACAAAATGCAACAGCAAGAGATATAAAGAGAAATTCCATTCAGAATAACTATCGATAGTATAAAATATTTGGGAATATATCTGCCAAGGGAAAGTCAGGATCTATATGAGCAAAACTACAAAACACTCTCCACACAAATAAAGTCAGATCTAAACAATTGGAAAAACATCAAGTGCTCTTGGATAGGTCAAGCGAATATAATAAAGATGGCAATACTACCTAAACTAATCTATCTATTTAGTGCTATACCAATCAAACTCCCAAGAGATTATTTAACTGAACTAGAAAAAATAACGACAAAATTCATCTGGAAAAACAAAAGGTCAAGAATTTCAAGGGAATTAATGAAAAAAAATGCAAATGAGGGTGGCCTAGCTGCACCAGATCTAAAACTATATTATAAAGCAGTGGTCACCAAAACAATTTGGTACTGGATAAGAAATAGAGTAGTGGATCAGTGGAATAGGTTAGGTTCACAGAACAAAATACTCAATGACAATTGTAATCTAGTGTTTGATAAACCCAAAGACCCCAGTTTTGGGGATAAAAACTCACTATTTGACAAAAACTGCTGGGATAATTGGAAACTAGTCTGGAAGAAATTAGGCATTGACCCACACCTAACACCATATACCAAGATAAGGTCAAAATGGATTCATGATCTAGGCATAAAGAATGATATTATAAACAAATTAGAACAATGTAGGATGGTTTACCTCTCAGACCTGTGGAGGGGGAAGGAATTTGTGACCAAAGAAGAAATAGAGGTCATCATTAATCACAAAATAGATAAGTTTGACTATATCAAGTTGAAAAGTTTTTGTACAAACAAAATGAATGCAGACAAGATTAGAAGGGTAGCAGTAAACTGGGAAAATATTTTTACATCCAAAGGTTCTGATAAAGGCCTCATACCTGGAATATATAGAGAATTGACTCAAATATATAAGAATTCAAGCCATTCTCCAATTGACAAATGGTCAAAAGATATGAACAGACAATTTTCAGATGAAGAAATTGAAACTATTTCCGGTCACATGAAAAGGTGCTCCAAGTCACTATTAATCAGAGAAATGCAAATTAAGACAACTTTGAGATACCACTACACACCTGTCAGATTGGCTAAAATGACAGGAAATGATAATGATAGCTGTTGGAGGGGATGTGGGAAAACTGGGACACTGATACATTGTTGGTGGAACTGTGAACGGATCCAACCATTCTGGAGAGCAATTTGGAGCTATGCTCAAAAAGTTATCAAACAGTGCATACCCTTTGACCCAGCAGTGTTTCTACTGGGCCTATATCCCAAAGAGACTTTAAAGGAGGGAAAGGGACCCACATGTGCAAAAATGTTTGTGGCAGCCCTTTTTGTAGTGGCAAGAAACTGGAAATTGAAAAGATGTCCATCAATTGGAGAATGGCTGAATAAATTATGGTATATGAATGTTATGGAATATTATTGTTCTGTAAGAAATGACCAACAGGAGGATTTCAGAGAGGATTGGAGAGACTTGCATGAACTGATGCTGAGTGAAATCAGCAGAACCAGGAGAACATTATACACAGCAACAAGACTATACGATGATCAATTTTGATGGACATGGTTCTCTTCAACAATGATGTGATTCAAACCAGTTGTGCTGCGATGAAGACAGTCATATACATCCAGAGAGAGGCCTGTGGGAACTGAGAGTGAACCACAACACAGCATTTTAACGCTTTCTGTGAATATTTCCATGCATTCTGTTTTCCTTCTTAGGTTGTTTTTTTTTCTTCTTCTCTTTCTAGATCTGATGTTTCTTGTGCAGTAAGATAACTGTATAGATATGTATACATGTATTGTATTTGTCATATAATTTATCCTATCTAGCATGTATTAGATTACCTGTCATCTAGGGGTGGGGGGCGGGGGGAGGGAAAGGAAAAGCTTGGGAAAAAAAAAGTTTTGTTTTTTTTTTTGCAAAGGTCAATGTTGAAAGGTCACTCATATGTTTTGCAAATAAAAAGCTTTATAGAACTGAGAAAAGGCTATTAGATGTGGTAATTAAGAGATCATTAGTAACTTTGGAGAGAGAAATTTTAGTGACATGATAAAGTTGGAAGATGGATTGTGAGAGGTTAAAAAGACAGCAGGAAAGCAAAAAAGTGAAGCTAACCTATTATTGTAGATGGCCTTCTCAAGGTTTAGCAACAAAGAACCAGAGAGTATGGGACAATACAAACATCAAGCAAGGGTTTTTACAAATCACTCATTTGATAAATTCTTTTATATTTTATTTAGAATCAAAGCCATCTATTGGGTTGTAGTTTTTGATATTCATCTTTTTGAAAAATCGGGCCCTTTGTTAATATTTGCTTTTCTGGAACCTTTATTTTATGATACCTCAAAGATTAATGACAATAATGTAATGCATGATGAAGACAGGAGCTTCATTTACATACTTATACTGTCTGAAACAAGCACCTAAAACTGAGTGAAACAAGATTTCTTTGCTAATGTTTAAAGATTTTCCCATCATATTATTGTTGAAAACCTGTTAGTGCATGCAAAGAGGAAAAAAGTAAAATTTCTTTGTAGTAGAAACATTAGCTTCTTCCTGACTTGTCTTTCCTCATTGCAGTCTATAGTAGGACAGCAGTTTTCTGAACCAGCATCCTTTTCCCTGTCGTAGTCTTTGCTCCCCTTGCCTGCCCCGATTTCCTTTGCCTAATTTCCTCACAATCATTCTGGTAAAGTTTTATCTCTTTATAAAATCTGATTGGCTTCAGTTTTTCAGATGTGGCTTTCTGGCTTACAGCCAATAAAAAGCCCCAAACCATGTGAGCACTGAGCTTTTTAGGCATTGTAGGTGCCTGAGATTATATGTTACTATAAATTGACCAGATGTATTTCCAAATGGTGATAAGTTCCAGATCGACATGAGTTGGGGTTGTCTAGAGTCATTCTGTCCTTGCTATGATGTATCCTTGTTGCATATCTTTACTCTATTGGGGCAAAGTAAGTTTTTTTTGTTGTTGTTGTTCAGTGATTCACAAGTGCTCATTTCATTCCAACAGCAAACAAACTAAGATAGTGCTGGTTTTATAGCTGCATCTAAAATATTTAGGGGTAGTCTCAGTAGTTTAGGACAAGATGGCCTCATGGTCCATATCAAGATTGAGCTGAAGAAAGAATCACATAAATGGGGAAGAAAATGTAGGCAGAATGGAGTGCCCAGAGGAACACTGATTACCTGTAGCCAGAGAGCTCCTGATCATGTATGGGAAAATCTTGTTTGGGGAACTTGCAGTCAGGTTCTGCTCAGATGGAGGGTCAGTGAGTTATGGAAAAATATGCCAATGAAGATAAAGAACACACTAAGTTCAGCATTTCCTGGATGTTGTTGATTGGATGGCCAGTGAAGTCAGAGTGAAAATAAACTGGGAAGGCACATTCAGCAATTAGAGGCAGAATTCTGGGCTTTCAGGGATTGCACAATGACATTTGAGGGGCAATTAACTAATGGAATAGAAGGCAGCACCACTGGAGAAAAAGGTGGAGAATTAGGGGGCCCAGCCAGCAGCCCACCCTATGAGCTCTGTCCCAGAAATTCTCAAAAAAGCCATGAGACTGGAGAAGGAAAGGAGACTAGAGAGAGACTGTTATCCTTTGTTCTTCATTCTCAAAGAGGACCATGACTTCAAAGAGGTGATGCCATGACATGCAAGTGAATTGGATTTAAGTGAAGGACTGGCAAGATCCCTGCCTCACTTTCCCCTCCAGAATCATCTGGGTCTAGTGGCAAGATATAGTTCAAGACAACTAGAGATGGATGCAATGGGAGACTTTGACCTTTTTAAGGTAAGAGCTTTAGCAGGTCTCCTTTGATTGAGGCTGCATTCATTGAATGATTAAGGCTAGATAGCAACTGAGACAAAGAATATCCTCTTTCACCTAGCCCCCCCCCCAAAAAAAATCTAAATAAATAAATAAATCTGGGAGGGGAAGACCCTCAGGGTTTCTGGCCAAAACAAAAACTACTATTTACATTCATCTGAGTCAATCAGGACCTAATGAGGCTTGGCCTAGGACTTATTGGTGGCCAGTGAGAATCAGATTGGTTTTGGTTTAAGGCATGGTCCTTAAGAATGAAATCTAGCCAGCAAACCCCAGGATATCTTGGGAGAGATTCAGAGGTCCAAAAGAAAAGAAAACAAATACTTTAAGGAAGGAAGGGAAGAAGGAAGGAAGAGGGAATCTTCCAACTGACAAATTCCAGTTTATGAACCAGCTTTACTCACAGAAGTTGTTGTTAGTCCTTAATTCTTGAAGAGGACAATTGCACAAAGTGAATGAGAAGATTCTTTTCCACAATTGCTACTTAGCCTTAATCACTGAATGGGTGAGATCTCAGTCAAAATGAGACCTGTTGAAGACTATAGCTTAAAAAGGCTAAGATCTCCCATTACATCCAGGGCCATCTCTACTCATCTTGATTGATCTATTTTCTATCTATCTATCTATCTATCTATCTATCTATCTATCTATCTATCTATCTATCTATCT
>JAJPUD010005525.1:0-31512 GCA_023553655.1 Myrmecobius fasciatus | reverse complement strand
TCTATCTATCTATCTATCTATCTATCTATCTATCTATCTATCTATCTTGCCACTGGACCCAGAAAGTGAGGCAGGCGATCTTGCACAGCTCTTCCTCACTTGGCTGAAACTGGAGAATATGAATTATGAGTCTTCCTCACTATGCATGCAACCATATAGGTGTGGCTATTCAATCTGTGAAATTTTAGCAGAATATTGGGATAGTGGTACCTTGGGCAAATACTGCTTTTAGTACAATCACTCTGGGAATAGGAGGAGCCGTCACAGAACCCATAGCTTTGCCAGTTGGGCAAAGGTTGATAACATTATTCTCAGAAGGGAGCTCTGATTGTGGTTTTTGAAACATAGAATTGAAAGAAATTGGTGGTTAGCTATTAGGGGTGCTTGTAAAAAAATGTACTGGAAAATTAAGTAGCAAGGCATTAAGGGTCCTTTAGTCTCAACCTAAGCTTGCTAGGGGAGGCTCCAGAGACAGTCAAAGAGGGAAGGGATATTCTGGACTCAGGATTTGCACACACCCTTTCAGCAATCTCTAGACAAGTTACTGTGGTTAGGGTCAAATGGAAACCCTTAGAGTTAAATGAATAATCCCATGTAGTTAATGCTTGGTTCCCTGAGGGATGAAAGATATTTCTCCTGTACATAATATAGAGATTAAAGAAGCTAGAGTATTTTCTTATACCAGATACTCTTATAACAACCCTTATATTACCCATGAGGAAGACATTTGGTGCCTAGCAGCTTTACAATGAGCAACAGGGAGCTGAACAAATTATTATGTTCATCTCTATAACTGTTCTGGATCTTATCAACATTGTAGATCAGGCCCAAGCCCAGGGTGAGTGGTATGAGACTATCAATTTTGCTAATGCTTTTTCTTCTATTTATGTGACTAAAACTGGTTATGTGACTAGAGTTTACTTTCTCCTGGGAAAGAATCCAATTCACCTCCATGTCCTTCCTCAAGGCTACTTGAACTCTCTTTCATACAGCCACGTTATGGTGGGTAGAGACCTGAAAGAGGTTTCCCTTCCTGAGGGTATAGATGTAACTAGTATTTTGATGACATGATACTGACTGGATCAGATAAAGCTTTGGATCAGATGATAGTACAAATGATAAATGAGGGGATTTAGCCTAGTCAATCAAGTTCTGGGGAATACAATAGAAGGGGAAAAATTAAAGGATTCCAGGGATAGTCTAGAATAAATTACTGACACTTGCTTCCCTCATGATATGAGAAGAGATTTATTGGACTTTTTAGATTTTGGAAAATTGATGGCCCCTAATAACTGGGTCACTTACAAGTCAGTGTCTTTCAAGAAAAATTGAGAAGCTTTTGGCAGATACCAAGAAGAAACAGTTAGGTTTCTAGAGCTCCAAGTTCCTTGGAATAGCCACTCATTAGACTGCTTTTGAAAAGCAGTTCATTGCCTCTTACTGAGCCCTTTCCTTATTAAATGAATTTAATACATAGCTTAAAATTTTTCTTTCCAGCCCAAAATCTGACCTCATACTAGGATACTTCAACATAATATCAATTCTGCTTCAAATAATCTAAGTACTTAGTTTCTTAACCTGTTTACTTCCCATGAGCTACTCTCCTAGCTCACTTCAGCCACAGAAAAAATGGCCTTTGATTTTGTCATAAGCCACATTCATGCTCAAGACAGTACCACTTTCATGTTTAATCACTCTGAAATCTCCTCATCTGATCACAATCTATTTGCTTGTTCTGCTCTTTTACTGCCTTCCCTTACATACCCCTATTCATTATCCACTTCCATTCCCTTGGCCCCCTCAGTTCTTTCTCAGGATATCTCCCTTGTACTAGCCACTCTCTTCTCTTTTCTCCATCTTGAGTACTTGGTGAATCAATTCGACTATATACTATCTGCCTTTCTTGAATGCCTAGCCCCCTTAACATATTGCTGATTTTGCCCAGCCAAACCCCAACCTTAGATCACTTCTACCATCTGTTATCTTCATGCCTACATTTGTGCTGCTGAACAAAGGTAAAGAAAATCATGCAGGGAAATCATCTTTACATTTAAGGGTTCCAATGAAGTCCTCATTCTAAAATATATAGAGAACTGTCTCATATTTATAAGAATTCAAGCCACTCTCCAATCAATAAATGGTCAAAGGATATGAACAGACAATTTTCAGATGATGAAATTCAAACTATTTCTACTCATATGAAAAGGTGCTCCAAGTCACTATTGATCAGAGAAAGGCAAATTAAGACAACTCTGAGGTACCACTACACACCTGTCAGATTGGCTAAAATAACAGGAAAAGATAACAATGAATGTTAGAAGGGATGTAGGAAAACTGGGACACTAATACATTGTTGGTGGAACTGTGAATGGATCCAACCATTCTGGAGAGTAATTTGGAGCTATGCTCAAAAAGTTATCAAACTGTGCATACCCTTTGACCTAGCAGTGTTTCTATTGGGCCTATATCCCAAAGAGATCTTCGAGGGGGGAAAGGGACCCACATGTGCAAGAATGTTTGTGGCAGCCCTTTTTGTAGTGGCTAGAAAACAGAAACTGAATGGATGCCCATCAATTGGAGAGTGGCTGAATAAATTATGGTATATGAATGTTATGGAATATTATTGTTCTGTTATGGAATATAGTGGACTGGGTCCACTATAGATTTATGTTACATAGCCTTCCCTGGGCCTTTATTACTGCTAGGTAATTCTACTATATCATTTTTATCAATTTACTTTCCCATCCTCCAAAGAGGTTCTCCTTCACCTTTTCTTCTCTCCTTAAACTTAGTTTTTTGTCTAGAAAAAAAGCTCTTTGTGTCCCTTTCCATATAGGCCACATCAAAATTACTCCAAGGAGATACTGAAACAGTTTAGGTAACTTTCTTGGAAGTTTAGGTAACATTCCTTTGGGTCTCTATATTAATGAATGTCTGATATTTCCCCAATGGATCTCTGCCACAACAAGGGCAATCCTAATAAAATTCTAAATACATCAAACAATGAGATTAGTATACTCAGGTCAAAAAGAAAGGAGGCCAGAAGGAAAGACAGAAAGAATGAATAAGAAATTATTTATCAAGTACTTACTATGCACAGAGCATTATACTAAGCATTAGAGATAGAAATAGAAAAGTAAGACAGTCTAACTTCTAGGAACTGAAATAGGGAAAACTAACACAGAAATTACAACTACAAATCAGATGGAAAAGTCCTATAATCTTTATGGCACAGAAATAAAACAGATGGTAATGCATCTTCTTTGATGTAATTTCCACTGATAAAATAATTTTGGTTTATGATGTTAAACAGAAGAATAGAGATTTTAAAAAAAACAGAATCAGATAAACTCAGATCACATATGGAGCTTTCAAAAGGAATTTAACACTCAGGGTTAACTAAAAATCAGTCCCTCACCAAAAACCAGACAAGATTCCTCCCATCTAACACAATGGCTGAAAAGGCATCATGGGCTGGTGAATTTTACCAATTCCTCTCCTTTACCTTTCCTTGCTATTTGTTTCATTGCTCTGGGGTTTCTTGTCTCTTATACAGAGGAATTAGGTTGCTTCATGCTCCAATTCCACCCCCCTACTAGACACTGGTAGTTTTCTCTATCTCCTTCTTAGCTAGTCTGTCTCTACTAATGTTTCTGCCCCAACTGCTTCTGGTAGTTAACACCTTGATATTTGGATTCTCAAGAGTGGGGTGAAGTTGCCAGCTGCCTTTAAGATCTCACAAGGACCTCTACCAAAAGTAAAGAAGTGAAGTAAGAAAGTAAGAAAGAAGACACAAACAGGAGATGACCCCATTCCAAGCACAGAGTTGCCTAGGAGACCAGACCTCATGGCTCATGGCCCAGTGTGGGAAAATGCAATGCCCCACTAACCCTCTGGAATTCAGAGAGTAGTCCTTATACCTTGAGATTGAAGAAGAGGATGCTCATTTTCGATTCTTTAAAAGAATAGACCACTAACCATGGGAAAGAATATGTTTTCCAGATTATAGCCTGCAGTTAGATGAACAACTTCTAGAACTTTTCTATAGTCATACTTAAAACATGCACCCACATATCCATCAAAACAGACAACAGAAAGAGATGATGAATTGGTCGTCAAATTAAACAAACAGTGGAGACTGGATTGCCCCTAAGAAATTGAAAAGCTCCTTTAATGACTAAAAACTTCTCTCAAAAATTAAAGGTGTATTTTCAAAATACTAACATGTTGTAAATGTTTAGTTGAGTCAAGAGATATAATAGTTTCTGAAGACATAGTATTTTACGTATATACGTAAGTATACATATATACAAGTATTTTCATATGTGCACATATATAATAGTCTTTAAAGACAGTGTTTAGATATATGTATATAAACATATATACACACATATGTTACTCTTATTAAATCATAATTTATATATATATATTTCATTTTGCTTAAGATGATTTTGTAAGTAATATTTTTTATTTCAAAACAGATTATCAGTTTATTTTTGATATAAATACATTTTAGACTCAATATGTTCATAATTTTATCCTCCCCATTTATGACACAAGAATATAGTATTAGACCTTTATAATAAATTCTGGAAGGGACAAGACATAATAATAAAGGTAACAAAGATAATGTGATGTTTTAAGTTTTTCAACTATTCTTTCTCATAACAATCTGATAGATTTGTAATATAAGTATTCTTTTTTTTAAATTATAGGGTTTAGATTTTCTCATTGTTTAAAAACTTAGTTAAGTGATTGATCATAAAAATAAAAAAAGAAATAAATTTGAAATAATCTTTAACTGGACCAAAACTGTTGTTTTAGAAATCTAATGTTCAAACCTTATTCTTATGAAGAAAAATTAACGTCTTGTCCATTAATTTGATCATCACTGTAAATATATTTTATTTTAATTTAATGAAATTTATTAATAAGAATAACAATAGCTAGAACTTATGTAATACTTTAGTATTTGTAAAACAATTTAAGTTTTATCTTAGTTGATCCTTACAACAGCTCTGGGAGGTAGCTGCTAGTATTATCCCAACTACAGAGGAGGAAACTGAGACTGAGGGAGGTAAAATGGCTTGCCCATAGTCACACAGTTAGTGAACATCATGATTTAAACTCAGGTCTTTCTCTATACCCTGAGATATCCAGATGTCCCTTTTTCTTACTATTACTATACTTTAGATTTAATCATTTTAATGCAATTTCCTTTTAAAGTAGCTATTTAAAACATAATTTTAAAGTTTATTAAGAAAAATAGTAACATATTTTTACATATTAACAAATTGAGGTATCTTAACTTATACAAATATGTGCCCAGAGAATTATAAAAGAAAAATACATAGATTTCTTCTTGATTTTATAACATAATAAGCCTTAAAGGAAATTTTACAGAATATTATATAAATTTATATTCATAATATTTGATAACAGTGCTTTTTCACTTTATTATAACTATGGACAAATATTGGCCTAATAATATGAATTTTTAAATAGTTCTAACATCTTGAAATTGGCTATAACAGTGCCAAAGAAAAATTTGCAATATATTTCACAAATGAATATTTTCTTTTTTTCCTTGAGCCAATTCTGATGAAATTGAGATTGAAGCATTGCTTCCTTTCTGTCTTCCTGATTTTCCCCTTCTTTTAAAAGCTCTTCCTTGACTGCCTTATTTTTTTTTGTGAGACAATTTTCCCCATTCTAGTTTTCCCTTCCCCCTTTTCTCAGTGCATCCCTTTTTCTTATTCCTTTAATTTTTTTTAGATCATCTCAACATAATTGAATCACATTCATGCCTTCTACATATGGAGACTCTTTTTAACTGACCTAATAATGATAAAGTTCTTAGAAGCTGTGTGTATCATATTCCCATATAAAAATATAAACAATTTAAACTTATTGAATTACTTAGGTTTTTCTTTCATGTTTATCTATTTATATTCTGCTTGGGTATTCTATTTGAATGGCAAATTTTCTATTTCCCTGGTTGTTTCATGGGAATGCTTGAAAGCCCTCTATTTTATCAAACAGCCATTTTCTTCCTGAAGGACTCTACTCAGTTTTGCTGGGTAAGTGATTTGTAGTAATTCTAGGCCTCTGTCCTCCAGAATATCATATTCTAAGCCTTCCAGTCCTTTAATGTGGAAGCTGCTAAATCTTGTGTTATCTTTTGAATTGTTTCTTTCTGGCTTTTTATAATATTGTCTATTTGATCTTGGAGCTCTGAAACTTGGTTATAACATATCTGGGAGTTTTCATTTTGGAATCTCTTTAAGGAAGTGATCAGTGGATTCTTTTAATTCCTTTTTCAGCCTCTGGTTCTAGGATATCAGGGCAGTGTTGTTTTGTTTTGTTTTGTTTTTTTGGAAAATTTCTTGAAAGATGATTTCTAGGCTCTTTTTTATTATGGCTTTCAGGTAGTCCAACGATTTTTAAATTATGTTTTCTAGATCTATTTTTCAGATCATTTATTTTTCCAATGAGAGATTTTACTTTTTTTTCACTTTGTTTTATTCTTTCTTGATGTTTCATGGAGTTATTAGTTTCTACTTGACAAATTCTAATTTTTAAGAAATTATTTTATTCAGTGAATTTTTGTGTCTTTTTTCCCATTTTGGTCTATTCTGTTTCTTAAGGAGTTCTTTTTTGTGATTTTTTTTTATCTTTTTATTAACCATTAAGAAAATTCTATTTTTTAAAAGAATTGTTTTCTTCAGTATTTTTGCATCTGTTTTATCAAGCTGTAAATTTTTTTCCAGTTTTTTTTTGCACCCCACTCATTCCCCACCCTGCCCACATTGTTCCTCTATCATGCTTATCTCTTTCTTTAACTCATCCAAGAATTCTTGTTTGATTTGTGTCTAAATACCATTCTTTTCCTTTGAGGCTTTTCTTCTACCTATTTTCATATTGTCTTTTTCCAAGTCTGTATTTTGATTTTCCCTTTTTTTGTTGTTCACTTTTCCAGCTGAATTTTTGACTTTTTTTTTTTTTTTTAGAGCTGGGCTGTTCTCACCTGAGAATGGGGAGGCAATGTCACAAGCTTCAGACATTTCTTGCTGCTGTTTTCAGAGCTAGTTCTAGGAGGTCTATGAATTTTTGGTGCTTCCAAGATGGTGTGATCTGAGGAGAGGTATGGTCATTCCTCTCCTTGTCTGGGCTCTGAAAGGGCCCTGGTTTCCCTGAAGCCACAAATATTAGAACTCCTCTCAGTCCTGGGATTTTAATCAGGTCTCATGTTCTCCAGCAACTTTGAGCACTAGAATTCCTTTTGGCTTTGGAAGTGGGATTACAACTTTTCCCTTGTGACTGACCACAAGTGCTCTTCTCCTAGGTACTGTGACCCAGAATTGAATATAGGCAATAGAGGTGCCAGTCAGTGCCAGAAGAGAGTCCCCCTATAATCTCTTTCTGACCAGTTGCTCAACCCCTTACAATCTTTGGGTTGAGAGCTCCTGAGTTCTTTTTGCTATTGCAGTGGCTGCCTCCAAGGTCCATTGATGCTCTGCCTCCCAGTGCATTCCAGGTCGAACCCTGCCCCCAGGGTCAGAAACTACTTTTACCAACTTCCTAAGTTGTATTAGGCTGGAAAAAAAAAGGGTGTCACCCAGAACTTTTGTGGGTTCTGCTTCTCTAAAATCCAATTTGAGACATTAAAGTTATTTAGAGGGGAATATTTAGAGGGTTTGATTAGATTGCTGCTCTACACAGCCATCTTGGCTCCACCCCAATGTATTTACTTCTAATAGTCAGAAGAAGGACACAAATAATTCAAAGCATTTCATTTCATTCATGAAATATCGTAAGAAAAAAAGAAATAATTTTCATTACAAACCTAGAACACATTTTCCCACAGATACACACATCATTAGAGGAACAATGGATAAACAGAAGAAACACATATAGGGAGACACACGTTGATATTAGAAAGTCATGGCCAAGGTAGATATGTGAGAGGGCATGTGTAAAATTGATAAATTGTAGGGAGTGAAATAATAACTAAAATTTATATAGCAATGCCTGAACTATTGCCAGAGACTGAACCTTAACACCATGACCCTTTTTACCTTCCCCCTCCCCGCCCTGACACAAATATCTGAGTCTCTGAGAATAACCACTGCACATTCCAGCACAGGCATGCAGAACGACACGCCTCAGGAAACCACAAGATATCATTGTTCTACTCCACCCTTGGGGCCCCTAACCTTTGACACCTGACCCCGACCCCTCATTTCAAAATGTCACAAAAATATTTACCCCATCTGTCTTCTTGCTCAATGTGCTGTTACTGCATATGTGGCATTGTGGTTATCTGCCTATATATACTCTGTGCAAACTCAATAAACCTGAGACATAGTCTACCATAATCTAGAGTTGTCTCCTTCCTCTCTGCGATCCTGTCCCCAGACCTCTGTGTCTCCCCAGGCCATTCGGCCTTACGAGCTCTGCTCCCCCGGCTTATGTCCTGCTCGCTGACCCACGTTTGATGACCCGGTGGACGGGTCAACTGGCGCCCAACGTGGGCCTCCCGAGAGGTGGACAGTAGCCCGACAGATTGCCCCAAATCGTCCGGACCCCAGGAACCCCGCTCCGCGAAGGGATAGTCGTCTCCGCCGAGCCCCATAGAGAATAAGGTGAGTGTTCGCGTCTGTCGATATCATGGGATCGCAATTATCTAAAGAACAGTTATTCATCAAAGATCTTAAGCAAAGTTTTTGAGAGAGAGGAATTAGAATTAAGAAAAAAGATCTTTTAAAATTTTTTATCTACATAGATAAAGTTTGTCCCTGGTTTATAGTGAACGGTCCAGAAATACACCCAGGAAAATGGCAGAAAGTCGGCCGTGATCTAAATACTCTCCTTAGAGAGGAAGGACCTGAGGCTGTTCCCACAAATGCCTTTTCCCTCTGGACATTAATTAATGAAGTTGTTGAGGAAGCCTCAGGTGATGGCAAGACTCGACAATTACTAATTAATGCTGAATCTTGTTTAGCACCGCCACCCCGCGCTGCATCAGTTAGTTCCATCCCGACCGAAATTCCCCATGAAAAGGAGAAAAAAGAGAAAAAATCACCCCCTTCGGTCATTATAGAGATGCCCCCTCAACCCAAACCAATATACCCGCCAATCCCTACTACTTTCTCCCCTCCCCAGGATGAGTCCCTCGCTTATCCCGTCTTTCCCCATAATTACAAGACTCCACCTGAAAACGAAACCAACATTCTCAGCGAGGAAGACGCGGCAGAATTAGAGACAGAAGCCGCCGCCCATAATCCTCAGAACATTTATCTTTCCCATTATCCTCAGTTACCCCCCTACCCTGTCAATCACCCCCCCAATACCCCTCCTTTTGACTTAACATTAATCCAAAAAGATCTTACTAAACGCATGGCAGAGGTTAGAAAAACCCTTGAAATGCAGAATCAATATGCCCAGATGGTAAAAGAATTTTTGGCATTACAAACTTCGCTTCAAAATTCGCTCCCCCTTGCCCTGCCTTCTCATTCACATGCCCCTAAAAATAGAAACTTCAAACATCATAAGAAAAAAGACAATAAACCACAATTAGCTTTTCCTATTTTAAGAAGTCAGGATAAACACAAACCAACGGACTCACAAAAACAGACAAACGTTAATAAAGGGGGACAAAGTGATAATGAGGAAGAGTCAGAGGGTGATAGCCCAGATGAAGAAGAGGAAGATCCAGAATCTGATTCTGAGGAGGATACTAAATCCCAGGGAAAAGAAACAACCCTCAAAGGTCACAAATATAGACCCCCCCGATTTAAAAACATCAAAGATCTACATACCGCAGTAAAAAAATACGGTCCCAATGCCCCATTTACACTATCTGCCCTTGAGGCTATTGGACAAGGCGGACATCTACTGCCAGGTAAATGGGTCAGAGTGGCTCAGGCCGCTCTCACCAGGGGACAATTCCTGACTTGGAAAGCCGAGTTTAATACCATTGTCAAACTATTGAGAAAAGAAATTTAAAAACAAAAACTAATAAAGATTGGACCTTTGACAAATTGGCCGGCCGAGGCGAGTATGCTTCCGATAAAAAACAAAGGAAACTGCCATTGGGACTATTAGAACAAACGGGCCGCGCTGCTAACAGCGCATGGAGAGCCCTCCCGGTTACCGGTTCCCCTTTTACACCCCTTAACAGAATTAGTCAAAGAAAAGATGAAGAATTCTCGGAGTTTGTCAGCAGACTCTTAGAAACGGCAGAAAGGACATTAGGGAGTGAAGCCTCAGATGATCAAATCATTAAAAGGCTTGCATATGAAAATGCCAATGGGCCATGCCGAAGCATGTTAAACGGACAGTGGCAAGATAAGACTCTTAATGAAATGATTAAGTTATGCAAGGATGTCCAAGATCCCACCGCAACAAAGCTTGAAAAAATGGCTCAGGCAGTCTTAGCCCTACAAAACCCAATGAAAAATATGTCAGAGGCATTCCTGACCATAAGCTCCCAGACCGCCTGATTAAACTCCTTAATCCACCCAGGAATAGCCCTGAGAAATCTTTTTTCTGTTCTCTTACAGAATAAAGAAAGTAACGGAAGTTGGAAGATCAGCAGAAGACTGCAGAACTGAGGAATTGATCCACTCTTAAACAGATAACTTCTTTTTGATTCCGCCATCACCAAGAAAAGTCACATCTTCTATCATCAGCTGCAAGATCAAGATGCCGTAGAACAAGACAAAGCAAGAGAATCCCTACGGTTTACTGAACAACTATTGGAGAAATCGTGGTATTGGCGGATGGGAGACAGATTACGTCTCTGTTTCAAGAAATCCTGATTCCATGCTTCGGGTGGTTTTACTAATACAGCAAGTTTCCTTTAACTAGATTGGGAGATTTGCTGTGTTAGTACAGCTACTCAGGGAAATTGTTTCCTTAAAACAGCTACTCAGGGAAATTGTTTCCTTAAAACAGCTACTCAGGGAAATTGTTTCCTTAAAAAACTTATTCTTCTTACATTCCTTATGCATTGGCACATTGTATTAATCTTTCATGTGCAATGACAATGTTATAAACTCATCTACACGCCAATATATTATGCTGCCTCTATGATGTTACGATATATATGAAAATTGTCGGCATTTAACCTTGTTATAACCATTTGCATTTTTCCTTTTACCCCCTTCCCTTTCCTTATCCCTCACTTCTCTTTAGCGCCTTTGGGTTGAATCTCAGACATGCTTTACCCCATTTCTCACGTATGCTGTGGCTGAGCCAATGACGGGATTAGCATGGCCCTGACACGGATAATCATGCCAATGGCTGCAGGGATCACCCAATGACGGGATTAGTGGGAGCCCGAGGTCTGGAGGGTTTGGAGGCAACCCACATAGCCTAAGACAGGGGCCATGCCACATGCTGCCTGGTTACCCAATGACGGGATTAGTGTGGGTCCACTCCCAAAGGATTCTTGGAGGCCGCTCCCATAGCCTAAGACAGGGGCCCTGCCAATTCTAAGGCACCGTGTTCAGGAAACACAAGCCATGTAGCCTAAGACAGGCCCGTCACCATACCTTTTTAAAGAAAAACGGGGGACATGCCAGAGACTGAACCTTAACACCATGACCCTTTTTACCTTCCCCCTCCCTGCCCTGACACAAATATCTGAGTCTCTGAGAATAACCACTGCACATTCCAGCACAGGCATGCAGAACGACACGCCTCAGGAAACCACAAGATATCATTTTTCTACTCCACCCTTGGGGCCCCTAACCTTTGACACCTGACCCCGACCCCTCATTTCAAAATGTCACAAAAATATTTACCCCATCTGTCTTCTTGCTCAATGTGCTGTTACTGCATATGTGGCATTGTGGTTATCTGCCTATATATACTCTGTGCAAACTCAATAAACCTGAGACATAGTCTACCATAATCTAGAGTTGTCTCCTTCCTCTCTGTGATCCTGTCCCCAGACCTCTGTGTCTCCCCAGGCCATTCGGCCTTACGAGCTTATGTCCTGCTCGCTGACCCACGTTTGATGACCCGGTGGATGGGTCAAACTATGTTCAGTGCTTTACAATTATCTCATTTGATCCTCATAACAACCAAGGAAGGTAGGTGTTATTACTATTCTCTTTCTATAGATAAGAAAACTTGGGCAAATAGAAGATAAATGACTTGCCCAGAGTCACAGAGCTAATGTCTGAGACTAAATTGAACTCTGGCTTCCTGACCCAGCACCCTCTTCATTGTGCCATCTACCTGCCCTACATGTATCAAAGGTCAATTCATGCTTACGTTGTTTTCTGGCAATGTCCTTGTGTCATATTGACTGAGTCTGATCCCTGCTGAACTCTATCAGACAGTAATCTGTCTGATAGAGGTAGCTAGGTGCCATAGTAGCTAGAGTGTTGGACTTGGATTAGGAAGTCTCATCTCTCTGAGATCAAATCTGGTCTCAGAAACTAGCTATGTGATCCTGGAAAAACCAGTTAACTCTGTTTACTTCAGTTTCCTGAAGGAAATGGCAAACCACTCTAAGATTTTGCCAAGAAAACCCCAAATGGGGTCACAAAGGGCTGAACATGACTGAAAAACTTTCAGATGTTGCTCTGGATATTTAGCCCTATGAGTGATCTCTGTTGGATGTGTAATTTCTGCTAAATGTATAGTCTTTTTCAAATGTGGTTTCATTCAATATTACTCCATTTAATTAATAACCTCTGCTGGATAATTCCAGTCATGGACCTGGACCTATCAAACAAGGGTTTACTGTGCTGTCTTGTTCCAATTTCTGGCTTCAGTTTAAGTCTTTAACTATAAGGCTATTTCTCCTATGCTCTTTTAGTTCAAAGTCTGGAGCGTTTTCTATCTCTTTTAGAAAAGCTATTGCATTAGCTATGGGGCAGTAAAAAAAAGTCTTCAGTATGGAAAAAGATCTCTTCAGCACTTTTGCTTATGTGGATTGAGCTGCCTTACTCCCTTCTCTGCCTTGGATACAAGGAGATTCAGAACCCCAGTTGCTAAGCTCTTTAGAATAATGAGCAGAGTCACTATTAGCCAAGTAGATTGTGCTTCAGGCTTACAGCTTATTTGTATTAAACTTTCTGGTGGCTAGGCTCAAAGTCCCTGTGGACAATTTCATATTAGTTCATGGAAAACATTCCTACTTTTCTGATTTTGAATTTCTGAAGGGTAGACTACAAACATGAAAGAACTAAATTAGTAATAACTATTAAATAGCTGCTCTGGGGTTTAGGGTACCCAAGTTTTCAGTGCCAAACCTTTTCTATTCTTATATGTAGATAAGTAAGTGGGGGAAAAGGCACTGAGATAAAGCTAAGTCACAGGAGAAAGTCCCTATTCCCATAGCAGCCTTTTGAATATGGATATGGCTGGCTAGAGTATAAAGGCTTTGAGCTCACCCTTACATTAGGACCACATGATAACAGATTTAGAGCAGGAAGGGTCCAGAAGGGTGATGTAATCCAAATCTCTCATTTTACATTGAAGAAACTCAGTCCTGAGGAGACTAATTGACTTGCCTATGATATACATGTTATACCTATATACCATAAGTAGTAAACATCACAAACAAGATTTTATCTCATGTTCTCTGATTTCAGAGCAAATGCTTTTAAGTGCATAATTAAAAAATTAGTGCATTGAACATGGCTTTCAAAATTGTTTGTCTTTATAACGTTGTTGATATTTTATAAAATGTTCTTTTGGTTTTCTTTATTTTGTACCATTTCACATTCCCAAGTTTTTCTGAAACTGTCTTTTTCATAATTTCTTGTGCTTCAGCAATATTCTATTATATTTGTATACCATTATTTATTTATTCATTCTCTAATTGACAAGTTACTGGGTACTTTCCATTTCTCTGATATTACAAAAAGAGCTGCTAGAAGTATTTTGCACATGAGTCCTTCCCTTCTTTCTGTGATCGGTGGTGCATAGGCCTAATGCAGAGGTGAACAACAAGATATTTTCTCTGACTATTATAACTTCTTAAACCTCTCCAAAATAGGAACTATGTTCCAGAGATTTTAGTTGTCTCCATGGTCTAGGAAACTAAGAACTCAGCAAAAAATTGGCAATACTCTTAGTTACCACTCTTTCCACTCATCATACTCTCAGCAGCAGAGGTAAGTTGACTCACACTCTTGCAACAAAAATCAGCTTTAGCATACCTTCTCATTCTTAATTTTACAGAGATCCAATCTGCTTAAATATGCTCAGGCTTCAATAGTAGTGAGGAGTATGACAGTAGGGGAAGAAGATAGTACTTTTTGTAGCATCAGACATCAGCCAAAGAATAGAGGAATGGAGACAACTGGGGCAGGATATGGGTGTGGAAGATGTGTAGCACAACACTAACCTTGAAAGAAGGAATACAGTTTGCCCTGGGGTTAATTGTGTCCCCTCAAAAGGAACCTGGGAAAGAAACCTAATCTAGTGAATTGTAAATTCTCAAGGGGCTGAGAGTTTTAAGCTATATCTCCCAAATGAGAGGAGTCAGAAAGTGAGCAATAGGGGAAAGCAAAGGAAAAAATTAAAATAATCAAAGATTTCCAGGAGGAAGAAAACTCAGTTAAGGACCTTGAACATTAATAGATAAATAAAGAGGGAAAATATTAATAATAGAAAAGAAAATAGAAAAAGAAAAAACCACATTAGGAAAATGGAATTCAAACATCTATTAATAATCATTAGAAGAAAAATAAAAATAAAAATAAATCATCAGCTAATGAGCAGAGGACACTCTATATTCTCAAAAGAGCATAAAATAGCCTCAAGATGTTCCTGAGTGGTTTAAAAGAGAAATAAGAATTATGACAGCAGAATTATGGCCTTCATAGAAGAAATAACTGGTAGAATAGAAAACTTGGAATCTTTGGTGGCAAATATTAATAATAAAATTAAAAAGAGTACTATTGATTAAGAATCCAATTACATAGAAGTGAAGGACAGTTTGGAAGAAAAGAAGCAAAAAAAAATGACACTATTAAAATAATGCATGATCCCACAAGCAGAACAAATTTGTCTTAGAATGTAAAGAGAGCCAAAAGAACATAAGAAGTTAAAAAAGCATGAATAAAATAACATAATAAATAATAGAAAAAAAACTTCCCAGAATTTCTGAATACAGAAGACAAAAAATCAATTGAAAAAATCCATAGATTTCCTTGAGAAAAAATAAAACAAATAAAACTATACTGTGAATTCCAAGACACATGGTAGTTCAATTGAACAATTCCATTGACAAGCAACAAATTCTGCATGTTGCCAGGAGAAAAACCTTCAAATATAAAGGAAAGGAGTTTTGAATAACATATTGTACCTGCCAGAAACTACAGAAGCAAATGTAATAAAACATTCAAAAGAGCAAAGGAACTCAAGGTGACCTATTCTGCAAATCTTAGCTCAACCTTTATGAAAAAAGACAGATATACAATAATAAAGAGGTATGCAAAATATTTTTAGAAAGAAAAGTAGGTCAGAAGAGATAATTTTCTTCTCAAATACTCCAGATATTAAAAATATAAGAATGAAAAACAATTGCAATAAGCAGGAACGACTACCAAAACAAAAGCAATAGAGAAACCATTAACAAATAACTATATGTATATATATGTATATATGAAAAGACAAAAGTAAAAGCAAACATCAGATAGTAGTTATGATGGAGAAACAGGCCAGAAACATCATGGATTAAATTTCCCAACACCCCAGCTACAAGCAAAACAATACTGTTATTGTTTTCTTTTATTTTGTAGGAATAAATTACCACATGAGAGAGTTCATAAAAGAAAGAAGAGGAGGAGGAATATAGAGGAGAATGTGTGATGTGTTCTGATCAAGTCATAGCCTAATAACAAAGGGAAAAATAACTCCATAATCTCTCAGGAAGAAAATAGCTCACAATACAATGGGTGAGAAAGAAAAGTGAGGAATGAAAAGAGGGGAAAGAAAGGGGAAAACTTTGTTCTAATAGTGGGAGGGAATATCATCAATAAAAGCTACTATAGGAAAAGAGATATTTTATAAAGGGGAATGGGGACCTTACAATGGATGTTATTTTCAGATATTTGATGCTTAGAGAGAACTGCCTCAAGAAAAGGGGAATCAGAGGTCCTGGAGACAACTGACTCCCAGAAGACTGAAAGGGTATGGATCAAGAGAAGAGATTTCAAGATTTACCCAGGAAGATTAAAAAAGAAAAAAAAGGAGAGCAAAGATCAATAGTGAATTACATAATCAAAAAGAGGAAAATTACTACCATGAGTAATAGAGAGATAGCCTCTCTATCTAACTAAAATAGTTGTTATTTTTCATAATGATGCACAACAGAATAAAAGGAGGAGCAAGGAGTAAGATTACAATGCAATAACAAATTCTTTAGATTTTTTTTATAGATTCTTAAGATATCACAGAAGTTTGAATTCCATGAAGAATACAAAGAATTTTTAAAAGCATCAAATAAGTATAAGAATCATGAATCAAAGAATGAAAGCCTGAAATGGGCAGAAGAAGGGGGGATAAAAAATGAAGAGGTTGAGGGAAAGAAATTTTTTTAAGGAAATGGTACAGAAAAAGACCCACATGTACAAAAATTTTTGTGGCAGCCTTTTTTGTAGTGGCAAGAAATTGGAAACGGAGTGGAGAATTGGAGAATGGCTAAATAGGTTATGGTATATGATTGTTATGGAATATTATTGTTCTATAAGAAACAATCAGCAGGATGATTTTAGAGAAGCCTGGAGAGACTTACGTGAACTGATGCTAAGTGAAATAAGAAGAACCAGGAGATCACTGTAAACAGCAACAGCAATATTATATAATGATCAATTTTGATGGACATGATTCTTCCCAACAATGAGATGATTGAGGCCAGTTCCAATGATCTTGCAATGAAGAGAGCCATCTCTATCCAGAGAAAGGACTGTGGGAACTAAGTATGGATCACAACATAATATTCTCATTCTTTTTGTTATTCTTTGCTTGTATTTCATTTTCTTACTCATTTTCTTTCCTTTTTGATTTGATTTTTCTTAGGCAGTAAGATAATTGTATAAATATGTTTACATATATTGGATTTAACATATATTTTAACATGTATAACATGTTTTCGATTGCTTGCCATCTAGGGGAAGGAGTGGGGAGGAGGGAAAAATTTGGAACACAAGGCTATGCAAGGGCCAATGTTGAAAAATTATTCGTGCATATGTTTTGAAAATAAAAAGCTTTCAAACAACAACAAGAAAATGGTACAGAAACTGAAGTTTTAAAAAATATTGAATAAGTTGAAGAAGAGAAGGAAGGGGGATACTACTTGATTATTTTTTTAAAAGAGAATGGAAAAATTAAATAACTAGATAAAAAAACTAAGAAAAATGGACTTATAAGTAAAACTATAAGACAAGGGAAAGAGATAACAAATGGGGGAAGGGGCTATGTTAAGGGTAAGGGGAAAAAATCTTGCTTGACTAGATTTCCCTTAAAATAGATCAAAGGCAGCTAAATTGTGCAGTGGATAAAATATCAGGCTTGGAGACAGGAAGGCTCATCTTCATGTGTTCAAATCTGGCCTCAGACACTTGCTAGTTATGTAACCCTCTACAAGTCATTTAACCCTATTTGCTTCAGTTTCCTCACCTGTAAAATGAGTTGGTAAAGGGAATGGAAAACCACTTCAGTGTCTTCACCACAAAAATCCAGAAAGGGATCATGAAAAGTTGAATATGATTAAAATAATTCAACAGTAACAACAAAACAGATCAAGCTAAAATAAATGTGCTTACAAAGAAAGATAAAATCTCATAATTAAAAAATAGATAGAAGGAAATATAAACCTATCATAATTTTAAGTGTGAATTAAACTATCCAATAAAACAAAAAAGAGAGATAAACTGGACTTTTAAAAAAGCCCTCATAATCTGTCACTTTTAAGAAATACATTTCAAAAGCAAAGACACATAGCATAAAACTAAAGGAATGGAATACTTCATCATTATTATACATCAGATGAATTAAAAAAAAAAAACAGGGATTGCAGTCAAATTATCAGAAAAAAGAAAAACAAACTTTAAAAATAAACCAAAAAATAAACAAATTACATTGTGCTAAAAGAAACCACAGGCAACAAACCAATACTAATACTATGCTATATGATCCAAGTAACTTAATATCTAAATCCATAAAGAAATCATTTACTGAGCTACAGGAATATATATGTGTGCATGCATATATATGTATACACACACACAGTAATCTAACAGCAACAGGACATTTCTGTGTCCCTTTATCAGTTTTGGATGTTTAAAGGACAGATTTTTTTCTTTTTTTTTTAATTAAAGTTTTTATTTTCAAAATATATACATGGATAATTTTTCAACATTTGCCCTTGCAAAACCTTGTGTTCCAAATTTTCTCTCCCTTCCCCCTATCCCCTCCCCTAGATGGCAAGTAATCTAATATATATTGAACATGTTAAAAATATATGTTAAATCCAATATATGTATAAATACTTATACAATAATCTTGCTGCACAAGAAAAATCAGATCAAAAAGGAAAAAAAAGAGAAAGTAAAATGCAAGCAAACAGCAACAAAAAGAGTGAAAATGCTGTATTGTGAGCCACACTCAGTTCCCACAGTCCTCCCTCTGGGTGTAGATGACCTTCTTCATCACAAAATCATTGGAATAGGCCTCAGTCATCTCATTGTTGAAAAGAGCCACGTCCATCAAAATTCATCATTGTATAATTTTGTTGTTGCCACGTACAATGATTTCCTGGTTCTGCTGATTTCACTCAGCATCAGTTCATGCAAGTCCTCCAAGCCTCTCTGAAATCATCCTGCTGATTGTTTCTTATAGAACAATAATATTCCATAATATTCATAAGGACAGATTTTTAAAAAGAGAAAAATAAAGAAGTGGAAAAATTCCTACGGCTAAAACTAGAGCTAAATGGAGTCTTCTAAGTGGAACTGCTAAATAACGTGTATTTCTTAGCAGCACATGGAACTTTTACAAAAACTAATCAGAAATGAGGGCACAGAAATATTGCATACAAATGTTAAAGAAAAGTAAAAACAGCAAATACATCATTTAAAGACCATAATAGAATAAAAAGTTATTGGTTCAGGGAACACAAAGACACACACCAAAATAGAAGCATGACAATGAAATCCATGCTTAACTGTAGCCTGCTTGAGGGAAGTGGAGAAGAAAAGGAGAAGGAAGGGGAGAATAAAATAAAAAGTGCACAGCAGAGAGCAAAAGAAAACCTATAAGGAAACAAAGAAAATATGGATAGTAATGAATACAACATCTTCTATTGTTATATACACTTTTTTGAAATGGAAATTTACTAACTTATTTTGAATCTTCCCTGATGTTCTGCTGGGCACATAACAATGCTGTTTTTGTTTTTAACTTTTTCTGTCTTTCTTTAAATAATAACAAAAAAAACTATTTTTTTTGTTTTTCATATGTGGCATTTAAACTTTTAAATAAATACATACAGTAAAATGAGAAAAAGTAAACATTTCCCAATTACATTAAAAAAAAGTCAAGAAATAAGCTTGAAAAATGAACAAATTAAAAAGGACCTGACTATAAAAAGTTATTATAGTGACAGGGAAGATCAAAACACAAACTCGGAAGAAAACAATGTGAAAATAGTTCATGCAAGCCCCCAGAGAAAAAATACAAGTTGAACTACAAGATTTCCTGGAAGAACTAAAGAAGGAGATGAATGGCAGAAGAAAAATTGAAAAAGATACAATGATACAAGAAAATTATGAAAATGAAATTAATACCCCTAGTTCAAGAAACTGAATACTGAAAATACTGAAGAAAATAACACCTAAAAATAACATTGATTGAATGAAGCAGCAATTCATTGAAGAAAGGAACTTAAAAGGCAGAATTAGTCAAATGGGGTGAAAAAATATAAAAGCTCACTGAAGAGAGTAATTCCTTATACATTAAATTTGGACAAGTGGAAGCTAATGACTCCATGTATCCTCACATCATCATCAACTCATAACTATGCCCTCTGTCTATGTACACTTCTGTCTATCTAATAATGGTATTCTGAGTTAAGTATCATCATCCTATATAGGAATGTAGATAGTTTTACCCTAATAGATCTCCAATAATTTCTCTTTCCTATTTACCTTTTAAAGTTTCTCCTGAGTCTTGCATTTGAAAGTCAAATTTTCTATTCAGCTTTGCACTTTTCACCAGGAATGCTTGAAAGCCCTCTATTTCATTGAAAATCCATTTTCCCTGAAGGATTTTGCTCAGTTTTGCTGGGTAAATGAGTCTTGGTTATAATCCTAAGTAATGTCTCTTAGAATATCATATTTCAAGCCTTTCAATCATTTAATGTGGAAGCTTCTATACCTTGTTTTATCCTGACTGTGACTCTATGATATTTGAATTATTTCTTTCTTGTTGCTTTCAACATTTTGTCCTTGACCTGGAAACTGTGAAGTTTGGCTTTAATATTCTAGGAGTTTTCATTTTGGGATCTCTTTCAGGAGTTGATCAGTGGATTTTTTTCAATTTCTTTTTTCCATTCTGATTCTAGAATATTAGAACAGTTTTCCTTGATATTTTCTTCAAAGATGTAATCTGGGCTTCTTTAAACATGTATTTCAGGTAGTCTAATAATTCTTAAATTATCTCTTCTTAATCTATTTTGATAAATATGATAAATTATCTCTTCTTGACATATCATTTTTGAGTTCTTCCATAATTCTTTGGCCTGGGATAAATTCATATTTTATTTTGAAGTTGTACATATAGAAAATTCATTGTTGTTTTTTCTGAGTTTCTATTTTATTTTCTCAGTTACCATAACAACTTTTAGTGGTCATGTTCTTTTGTTGTTGCTATTGTTTGTTCTTTTTTCCAGCCTATTCCTTGACTTTTAACTGTATGTTAAAATTGGGTTCTATTACCAGGGTGGAGGGAATACTGTCCTAATATTCAGATTTTTTTTGTATTGCTGTTTTCAGAACTAGATCAGGAGGTCTATAAGTTTTTAGTTTTTCAAGATGCTATGACCTAAGGAAAGAAGTGGTCACTGTTCTCTTGGACTGTGCTCTGGTCTTTGGATGACCACAAGCTCTCTTTTCTACCCTGGACTTGTGACCAGGAACCCACTTCTGTTAGTGGTCCTCCTCATCCTGGAAATATGATTCAGAACTATTTATGGACACTGCAACACTCTTGTTTCCAGTGCCAGCAATCGATCCTCTCTAATCTGAAGAGTTGTCTGACTTCCTTACTGTCTAGAGGCTGAGAGGTCTAAAAGTAACCACTGCCACCAATGCACATACCTCCAAGATCTGCTGTTGGCTTCCTAAGGCATACCCTGTGCTGGACTGTTCTCCACTTTTATCCCAGTGAGATAGACCTTTCCTGATGACATCCTAAATTTACTTCTGCTGAAAAATTGTTTTCCCTTCTCCTTTTGTTGATTTTGTCTTTTCAGAATTTATTTTCATGCAATTATTTTTTTAAATAGCTTTTTATTTTCAAAATACATGCAAAGATACCTTTCAACATTTACTCTTATAAAACCTTGTGTTCCAAATTTTTCTTCCTCCTTTCCCTCACCCCCTCCCTTGCATATAATAGAAATAAAGCATTATATGTTAATCATGTGCAATTCTTCTAAATATATTTCCACATACATCATGATGCATAAGAAAAATCAGATCTAAAAGGGAAAAAAATGAGAAAGGGAAAAAAAGTAAGAAAACAACAACAAAAAAGGTGAAAATATTATGTTGTGACCCAACTTCAGTCCTCATAGTCCTCTTTCTGGATGCAGTTGAATCTCTCTATCACAAATTTTTTGGAAATGACCTGCCTCAATCACCTCATTAGTGAAAAAAAGCCAAGTCCATCACAGTTGATTATCATATAATCTTGTTTTTGCTGTGTACGATGTTCTCTTGGTTCTATTTACTTCACTTAGCATCAGTTCATGTAAATCTCTCCTGTCAGAAATCATCCTGCTGATTTCTTATAGAACAATAATATTCATTACACTCACATACCATAATTTATTCAGCCATTCCCCACTAATGGGAATCCACTCAGTTTCCAGTTTCTTGCCACTACAAAAAGGGCTATTATAAACATTTTTGCACATGTGGGTCCCTTTCCCTTTTCTATGATCTCTTTGGGATACAGACCCAGCAGAAACATTGCTGGATCAAAGGATGTGCATAGTTTGATAGCCCTTTGGGCACAGTTCCAAATTGCTCTCCAGAATGGTTGGATCAGTTCATAACTCCATCAATAATATATTAGTGTCCCAGTTTTCCTACATCCCCTCCAGCATTTATCATTATATTTTCCTGTAATTTTAGCCAATCTGAGAGCTGTGTAGTGGTATTGTGGTTCTATGTTGCCATTTGGAGGAGATTTGAGGAGAGGTTAGGTGGTATTTGCCTTTACTCCACATCTTATCTCTACAAGATGCTCTTTACAGAAGTACAGGCTTAAGAAATTAAAGAAATTTTAATTGCTCATAGGTAGGTTGAACCAATATAACAAAAATTAGAATCCATCTAAATTAATGTACTTATTCAGTGCTACATCAATCAAACTATCAAAGGATTATTTAAAGCTAGATAAAAGTAATAACAAAATTAATCTTGACGGGAAAAAAGAATCTTAATAATTTCATTGGGAAGGAAAGGCGCTTATCAGTACCAGGTAAGTACTATATATATATATATATATGTATATATATATATGCATATTAATATACTCTCCTCCTGATATAGTCATCCACCCTAGTTATTCCCAGCTCCTAGCTGTTGTATAATAACGTTTTCTACATTTTCTATTCATCTCTATTTCAACCTTACTTTTTTTTCCCATCCCTCAATATATTTGACCATTCCTTCCTATGTGCTCTTAAGGGATTCTGCTCCATAATGCAAAAACTTCCCTTTATCCTAAATTTCTTTCTTTCTCACACTTTTCATTATTTGGCTCTTGCTGAGATATGACTTCCAAGGATAGCCACTTCTCTTGTCACCCTTTACAATCATGATTATATTTTGTCTCATACTCTCAGACTCACTGGTTGTAGTGAGAAATCAGAATACTTTTCACTCCTCATCTCCACTTAAGTATCCACCTTCAGTCACTTTCACTAAGCAATCCTTCCTTCTTTGAAGTTCATCCAGATCTTGATGCCTGTTAGGTATAGAACCTCAGGATATTCTCTCTTCTTCCTCAAAAAAAACTCAATAGTTTTTCCTTCCTTCCTTCTGACTTCAGGATCTTCAGGCATGGGCTCACTTCCTCACACACGAGGTAGCATCTTGATTATCTTCTGGCCTCATATCAGGGCTTCTTATTTCTTTAATCTCCTTAATTCCCATGAGCACCTGTATTCTATCTCAGTTACACAGAGAAACTGTTACATCTTTGATTTTGCAATCACTATTAATTCCATTAATTTCCCTGTGCAAGAACTCTGACATTTCTTTATATGATTATAATCTAATCAGAAAGTACATAGTGATCAGCTATAATTTTTTAGAATTGTTTTTTTCATAAATAATAGGCATAGCAATGTCAAGATTGTGAAATATACTTGTACTTCTTTTATTTTTTGCTTTTTGCTGAGGTAATTGGGGTTAAGTGACTTGCCAGGGTCACACAGCTAGGGAATATTAAGTGTCTGAGACCAGATTTGAACTCAGGTCCTCCTGACTTCAGGGCTGGTGCTCTATCCACTGCACCACCTAGCTGCCCGGCTTGTGCTTCTTTTAAAAAACATGTTAACAACAAAATTTTGCACAAGATAAAAACTTTATAATTTATTTTTCTATCAGACCAATTAGCCAAGTATTAGAATAATATAATCTGAAGATAAAGACATGAATAAAAAATCAGTGCAACAATGTCTGCATATTTATTTGTTTATAATTGTTATAACAAAGGCCATTCTTCTGGCATTCTCTGAGTTGCTCTTCCTGGTACTGGTTAACTGCATAGGAGCTTTAGGGACTATGTCTGGTCATGTGGTGACCTAACTCTAAAAGAACTTTGCATTTTGTAATGACAGCATAATCTGTGTAGTCTGCTGGTCCTCCTCAACCCTGTGCTAGTGGTAGTGATGGGGATAGGGGGTAGAGCAAGATACTGCATCAGTTAAAGAGTCATCTTTCAACATGGGCTCTCTCTTTCACATATATCAGGTGGTATTATTTAATTCTAACTTTCCCAGTGAGTGGTAAGGAAGGACTGACCCTTTTCAATGTAGAAACATAGTGAACAAAGCTAGTACAGGGAGACTTAATTTGGTAGTTTTACTTGTATTCTTGGAAGCCTTTTTCTGTTCTTAGCTTTCATGTGAATCAATATCTATCTTGAAAAGGATATGACCAGACTTGAAGTGTCATTCCTAGGCCTCATCTTCTGTGCTTCTTCAAATTAATTAATTGAAAAGCATCAATTAATTTTTTGAAAAAGTTATTTACTGCGATGAAATAGCAAGTACAGTCATTATAAGTCAAGATAAAGTTTAGGAGGTCCTCGTCCCATTTACTAAAAGATGAATTATAATAGCTCATGATATCTACTTCAGAGCTCTTGGAGAAGCCATCCACTGAGAAAAAAAGTTGGTCCAAGTCTGAAAATTTTATTTTCAGGCATGTACAAGAATAATTTGGATAGGACAGAGCTGAGGTATATTTTTAAACTCCTAATTAGAAATCCTGGAAATTGCTTTATATTATGATGAGGTTTAAATATCAGTAAGGATCTTTCCTAATCTGAAGGTATAAATGTAACCTAATTTACAATCCAATCCATTTATAACTCAATTTGTGAGTTATAATAGGATTTAGATACCCATTTATAACAATAATTATAAGTAACTGAATTGTTTTAAATTGTTCTGTCAATGTATACTATGACTTTTATGCTTATCATTTCTTTTATATGAGGAAATAAATTACCAATCTCAAATCCAATAAATGCATTTTATTTCTTTTGTGCTTTTCAGGAAACCCTAGACATAAGCCATAATTAAAATAACAAAGGAAACCTAACTTCTCTTTAGGGGCAATCTCTTCAGATTTGAGCCTGGTCTAAACACATGCCTCAGTATAGAACACAAAGTGGACACAGGGCCACAATCCTTGGTAGCCCAGAAGTGGTTCCTTGATGTTGAAACAGAATGACTTAATCTTTTGAGTAAGATCTTGAAAAGAAAACACATAATCAAATACCACAAGGGTTTTAACTGATACTTTAATGTTGAATTGCTAAAATAGAAAAGTCGAAGTGGTGCTGAAGCATTGGCAGCACCAGTAAAAATGTATTGTTTGGTTTGGACTTAGATAAAAATTCCTTTTCCCATACCTCCATGTCAGTATGGGTTAAGAAGATTCCCTGAAATGCTGTTTTTGTAGATAAATGTGTAATATGAAAACCAATATTAAATAAAATTAATATTCCTGTCCCTAAATCAGCCTAACTGAATTAAAGTCATCACACTAGTTTACTATAATGAAAGAACAGAAATTATGATTGGTATCAAATTTCAGTAGATATAAGATGAATGTGATTCAAATCAATTTAAGATTGTGCCAAATGGGAAGAGAAAGTCCTTTGAGCAATCAAAAAGAACACTGAAATGTTAATGGAAATTTGAGATTATCAGGAAGCTATTACTCATTTAAGATTTTAAATATCAGGCAAAAAAGAATAATACTGTGCAGAGGAAGTTTTATATATAGATAGTTTGTAACTAAAACAAGTTGAACTAAGGCAGGAGTCTTAAAAACTAACTTTAACCAAGAAAATGTTTCTTTAATTTCCTATAAAAGTATCTTCAGAAAGAAAATATTATCTTACATATTCCTTTATGTCTTTATAAAATTTCAAATGGATTTGTATTTCTCCAGGATTATAAGAATTTTTTAATTCTAGGTTTGGGAATAAGATAGCATGGCAAGGAATACATTATATCTAAGTAGAAGAAAATGTATCCTTTCATGTATTCTTTACACAATAGAATTTATAACTTTCATAATACCTGGCCTCTCATTAAAGCAGAATGAATATATTTTCATCAAAAGGAGAACTTTTTTCCTTAATTTTAGACAACTACTAGGTAGACCATTACAGTATCCCCTTTGGGTTTATTCTCCCAGCTCCTATTACATTGTAAGGCTGGGTTTTCAGTGGAAAAATACTATTATTCCCCTCAGAGAACCAGAGATAACTAGAGGGGTTGTGGTTTCTAGTATTATGATACATGAGCCCCAATATTGTGTATTCTCCCAAATTAATCAACTAGAATTGGTTGTCATTCTGGAAAGTAATTAAGAACTATCATCTATCCCAAAACTCACTAAACTATGTATATTCTTTGACTCAGTGATACCAGTACTAGAAATATACTCCAGAGAAAGAGGAAAGGACCAATATGCAGTCACTTTTGTAGTCACTCTTTTTGGTGGGGCAAAGAACTGGAAATTAAATAGATATCCTACTGGTGAATAAATTATGTGAAAGATATTATGGTACAAGAATATAACTGAATATTGTTGTGCTACAGGTGGTGACAAAAGATAGTATATGAATTATTTTTTGAAAGAATTTAAGGATTATCTGATGAGAAAACTGAGGTAAACAGGTTAAATGACATGCCTAGCATCACAGAACTAGCATGTGAGGATATATTTGAACCCAGGTGCCCAGTGCTGTATAAACTAAGCCATCCAATCTAATTCAGCCCTACATTAATAAGAGAAATCTGAAACTCAGTAAAAAAAATGCCTTGTCTAAGGTTTCACCACCAGTGAAGTGGTAGAGCCAGAGTTCTAACTGGCATCTGGCACCAAAAATAGCAAAACAAAGGGCATTAATAACTGGGAGAATTAGGGAAGCTTTATGGAAGAGGTGCCATCTGAGTTGTGTTTTAAAGGATAGGAATTTAACTAGTAAAGAATGTTCTATGCACAATGGACCACATGAGGAGGGACATGTAGGTAGCATAATAGTTTGGTATGAAAGAAAATATCATAAAATAAAGTTTAAGTTTGATAGGTAGAGGGGCATCAAATATTAGATTAAAGAAGACCTTGAAAACCAATGAGCTGGAGGAATGGAGTTCTTATGCTCATGTATAACTACTATGGCAGGACTCTAAAAGATTAAAAAGGGTATAAAATGGAGAAGTGAGATTACTACAATAGTCTAAAAGAAGAATAATAAGTATCTGAGCTAGGGTGGAATTAGTGGGGACAAAAAAGAAGGAACAGATAGGAGAGATGTGGAAGATGATAATGGATTATATGTGATAAGTAACAGATAAGATTTGGTATATAAATTAATTGTGTGTGAAAGGTGAAAGAACATCAAAAATAGCCATAAGTTTTGAAGAGATAGAAATGTAGGTGTTGCCATAGAACAAAATAATGAATCCAGAAGAAGAAAGAGCATGTTTAGGGGGAAAAAATAACAATTTTAGTCTGAGATATGCTGGTGAGAGCCACACAGGGATGGGTTTTTAGAAAATTGGAATTGTAAGTCTGGAACTTGGAAGAGAGATCAGATTTGAAATTTAGATTTTGAGAATCATCTCCATATGTTGAAGTTATGAGGTGCAGTCAGATTCTCTCTGTACTAGATGACTAAACTGATAGGGTTCAGGGTGATACCACAAAAGTATATTGGAGTTATGAGCTGGTGTCTTGGGTTGTCTCCAAAGAATTTGTAAGCATAGACATCCTCCAAATCAATGGGCAAAGATTTTATTATGTTGCTAAGAGCAGGATAAATGCTAAGAAAAATTAGCTAATTCCCAAAAGTAGGTAGCTATAACAAGGAGAATGACATGGCGGGAGGAATATGACAAGTGGAGGGCTAGCCTTAAAAAGGAGTTATCTAGTGGATGAGAGCTCTAATCAAAAGTCCACTTGAGCAAAAGGCCTACTTAAGAACAAAAGATCCATTTAAGGCTGAGAGGATCCTATCAGTGTTCTTCTCTCTTTGCCTCAGGAAATAGCTAGGTTCTCTGTCAATGCCTATCTAGCTACCCAGGACCTCATCACATAGAAGTAATGACAGAAGTCTTCGGAGTAAATCAAGTTGTTGAGGCACAGTAAAGAGAGAGAGAAGGGCTTTCCCAGGAGCAGGAGACCAGGCAGAGAACAAATCCAGATAGCTGAAAACCAAGTGTTGAAAAATAGAGGAGAAGGGGAGGAGCCAAGATGGCGGAGTGAAAAGGTGACTTTCTGCCTCTCCTCCGATCTTCTCTCAAATCAACAATAAAATAAGCCTCTGAACTGATCTTCAAGTCAACAAACTCAGAAATATTTGGACACTGCTCTCTGGATAACTTCATATCAGGTTAGTCTGACTTGGACAGAGAGATAAATAGACGACTCCTGTGTAGGCTGGAAGTGAGGGTGGGACTCAGCTCAGCTCATCTTGGATGAAATTCCAAACTCCAAACTCCAAATTCCAAACACCTGGAGTTTATCTGAGGCACTCGGGACACTCTGCCCTGATTGGGGGCAGGTGTTCTGGCAGACTTGCCTTGTTTAAGGAGTAATTCGGACTTAGTCCTAGCCCCCACCCGCCAAGCACCTTAAGTCAACTCGCCGAAGTGCCCCAGGGCAAAGCTTTTCAGCCCCCGTTTTTTTTTTCCCTCCATTAAAGAGATATCCACGCTGTCTAAAAAAAAATGAAAAAGCAAAAGAGAGCTCTCACCATAGACAGCTTTTGTAAAGAGAAAGAAGTGATCACCCCAGATCCAGAGGTTCCTTTAGACAAAACTCCAGAGAAAATCAGCAAGGACCATCACTGGTCCCCCTTTTCAAAAGGCCTTTCTGGAAGATTGCATAAAGAACCTCAAAAGAGAGCTGGAGGATAAATGGGAAAATAAACTGAAATCAGTGCAAGAAGGATACAATATCTTGCAAGAAGGATATGATGCCCTGCAAGAGAGATATGAAAAAGACACCAATTTATTGAAAAACAAAATTAGTGAAGTGGAAAAAGAGTGCAATGAACAAATTGGCCAGTTACAAAAGGAGCTTAAAAAGGTAACTGAAGAAAACAACACTTTAAAAATAAGAATTGAACAAATGCAAGTAAATGACTCAATAAGACTTCAAGAATCAGTTAAACAAAAACAAAAAAATGAAAAATTAGAAGAAAATATGAAATATCTCCTAGGAAAAATAGAGGAGAGTAGGTAAAGTAGGGAAGACCAGCCTTTCCCCTCTTTACCCCACACTGTTTAAATATCAATATTCAGAACTAAAACATTGAATACACATGTTCTCAACTTTCCCTACTCTCTTCCATTATATTCAGGGTTGGTGTGAAGGTAAATGGAAACAGGTTAGGGGGATGACTGAAATGTTCCACAAGAGGAGAGCACTTAATTTCTTTACAATTTTATGTGATCATAGAAAGGTCTATCATTAAAATAGAGGCTCAAATATGGAGCTGTGCGCAAAGGACTGTTAAACTGTGCATACCCTTTGATCTAGCAATGTCTCTGCTGAGCCTGTATCCCAAAGAGATCACAAAAAAGGGAAAAGGACACACATGTGCAAAAATGTTTGTGGCAGCCCTTTTTGTAGTGGCAAGGAACTGGAAACTGAATGGATGCCCAACAGTTGGGGAATGGCTAAATAAGTTATGTCATATGAATGTTATGGAATATGATTGCTCTATAAGAAATGATCAGCAGGATGATTTCTGAGAGGCCTGGAGAGACTTACATGAACTGATGCTAAGTGAAGTGAATAGAATCAAGAGAACATTGTACCTAGCAACAAGAAGATTATGTGATGATCAACTGTGATGGACTTGGCTCTCTTCAATAATGAAGTGATTCAGTCCAATTCCAATAGACTTATGATGGAGAGAGTCATATGCATCCAGAGAGAGGCCTATGGAAACTGAATGTGGATCAAACATAGTATTTTCACCTTTTTTGTTGTTTGCTTGCTTTTGGTTTTCTTTTTCATTTTTCCCCTTTTTGATCTGATTTTTCTTGTGCATGATAATTGTGGAAATATGTACTATACATGTTTAACATATATTGGATTTCTTACTGTCTAGGGAAGGGGTGTGGGGAAGGGAGGGAGAATTTGGAATACAAGATTTTGCAAGGGTGAATGTTGAAAACTATCTTTGTATATGCTTTGAAAACAAAAAGCTATTAAAATGATTTTTTAAAAAAGAAATAGAGCCTCAGACTAAACTAGGAAATTTCCCAGATCCATGATGAGGGTGGAGCCAGGGACTTTCTTTTAATTCTCCATTAATTCAAAGCCATTTGTCCCTAAATCAAGATTTCACCCAAATTAATGAGGATTTCCTTCTTTCATAATCATATGAAATGGCCTTTTGGCAGAGCAGATAACCAGCATAGGAACACCAGAAGATCTCTCTCTTTTGTCAGTTGTGTCATGACCCCATTTGGGGTCTTGGCAAAGATGGAGTGGTTTTCCATTTCCTTATCCAGTTTATTTTACAAATGAGGAAACTGAGGCAAACAGGGTTAAGTGACTTGCCCAGGGCCATTCAGCTAATGTGTCAGTCTAGATCTGAACTCATGAAGATGACTATTCCTGACTTTAGGCCCTGGCACTGTATCACTTAGCTGCCAGTATCTATCCTTTACCAAATAATTAATAAAGTGATATCTGGGTTCACTATAGGTTCTCAGAAAGTAGGACACAGGCTGAATACAGAATACATTGAGAAAGTAGAATTTCAAGTGCTACTTGAGATACATAGCTCAGGCACACTCAGTCTGTGTCTCCTTTCTGACAATTCTTTATCTTTGTTTCCTTTTCAGTGCCAATTTCTTAGAGTTGTCTATACTTATTGCCTCACCCTCCTTCCTTCCATTCCTTTTTAAATTTATTTTTATTTTTGAACTTAATAAAGACCTAATAAAATGGGTATTTCATATACATAATAGAACAAAGGGAAAAAAAGCATTGTACATTAAATTACAGATCTGTTATACAACTTACTTTTCTTTTAAAATACATGTTTATATATTATTGCTAATGTATATAATAATAGTACAATAAATTCAACATGGAACTTTCAAAGTAATTCAGTTTTTCCACAGCCTCTCTAGAAATTGTCATTTTCTGTTTTTGTAATTTTTAACAATCTGATGACTCTGAGGAATCCTCAGAATTGCTTTAATTTGAATGTCTCTATTTATGAGTAGCAGTTATTATTCATGTGATTATTGATATCTTTGATTTCTTCCTTTGAAAATTGTTTATTTAGTTCCTTAAACATCTTGGATATGAGACCATTATTTTTTTAAAAAATCTATAAATCTACAAAGACTTTTCCTCAGCTAATTATTTCCCCTTTTAATTTTTTAATGGAATTAGAGGTTTGCACAAAAAGTTTAAAAATTTTAAGTAACGAAAACTATGTTTTATCTTCTATGACTCCCTCAAACTTTTTTTTTTT